>CM062396.1:12274366-12447314 GCA_031304145.1 Cardiospermum halicacabum | reverse complement strand
GCTTGGCAATCCTTGGTAGAGCTTATTTATGATTTCGTGCTGAACTTGGTAAACGAACAAATAGGTGGTCTTTCCGTAAATGTGAAACAAAAGTTTTTCCCTTGCATCTTGGTCACTTTTCTTTTTTTGTTATTTTGTAATCTTCAGGGTATGATACCTTATAGCGTATCTGTATGGATCACTTGATTCTGATATTTACATGAAGCTCCCAGAAGGATTAAAATTACCTGAATCTCATCGATCAAAATCTCAAAACTTGTATTCCATAAAGTTACAAAAATCCCTGTATGGATTAAAACAATCTGGGAGAATGTGGTATAACCGCCTGAGCGAGTATTTGGTTAAGGAAGGATACCAGAATAATATAATATGTCCGTGTATCTTCATTAAGAGATCAGGGTCTGGTTTTGCAATTATAGCAGTTTATGTGGATGATATGAATATCATTGGGACTCTAGAAGAGATCCAACAAACTGCTGAATATCTGAAAAAGGAGTTTGAAATAAAAGATTTGGGAAAAACGAAGTATTGTCTTGGTCTGGAAATTGAACATAAACCAAATGGGATATTGGTTTATCAATCAGCATATATTGAAAATGTCCTAAAAAGATTCAATATGGATAATGTCTATCCGTTGAGTACACCCATGATTGTAAGAACACTTGATCCCAAAAAGGATCCATTCCGACCGCAAGATAATGACGAACAATTACTTGGTCCTGAAGTACCATATCTGAGTGCGATTGGTGCGTTGTTATATTTGGCTGAATGTACGAGACCAGATATCTCGTTTGCTGTAAATTTATTAGCAAGATATAGTTCTGCACCAACCCGTCGTCATTGGAATGGAATCAAACAGATTTTACGTTACCTGAAGGGTACGAAAGATTTGGGATTATTTTATACAAATTCTGATAAATTTCTGGGTTTGGCTGGTTATGCCGATGTTGGATACCTTTCGGATCCGCATAAAGGACGTTCTCAAACTGGCTATATTTTTACTTATAATGGTACAGCGATCTCCTGGAGATCTACGAAACAAACTTTAGTAGCTATGTCCTCGAATCATGCTGAAATATTGGCATTACACGAAACCAGTAGAGAGTGTATTTGGTAGAGATCGATGATCCAACATATCCAAAATTCATGTGGTATCTCCGAAACTACGAATGGGCCAATTGTAATTTTTGAAGATAATGTTGCATGCATCGCTCAAGTTCGGGGAGGTTACATCAAAGGAGATCGAACCAAGCACATTTCCCCAAAATTTTTCTACACCCACGAGCTTCAGAATACGGGTCAAATCAACGTGAAGAAAATTCGGTCTTCCAATAATCTAGCCGATCTATTAACAAAATCATTACCGACATCAACGTTCGAGAAGCTCGTTTACGAGATTGGAAGGCGAAAGCTCTCCAGATTAGTAGATTAGATTATGGGTGTAATTAGCAGGGGGAGTTTTTTTTTTTTGTAAAATTGGATTCACCAACTATACTCTTTTTCCTTCGTCCAGTTTTTATCCCAGTTGGATTTTTCTGGTAAGGTTTTAACGAGGCAGTCAAATTTCATAAATGGTGAAATTCAAGGGGGAGTGTTGTGAAATCATGTAGGTGGATTCCACTATATGAACTGATCTAACGCATGGTGATCATGCAATGTATATATGCATGTATATTGACACCTGCCACTATCCTCCTGTATATATATATATAAACATATTCACTAATAAAGAGACACAACAACTGCTTCTTTGTGTTTTATTCTCTTGTTTGTCTTTGTTGTGCAATCTTATCTGGTTCACTTACAATATTACTTCGATTTTATAATATTCAAGATTCAAGATTACCAGGTATTTTCCGATCCGAATTTATTTTTCCGTTAATATTAAACTGTTTTTCTTCTACCCCACTTCTATTTTCTTTTTACTACAAATGAGATATATAATTTCATAACCACAAGGAGCTACTTACCACTTATACAACAATATACATTATACTAGATATTAAAAATTGACGACATAAGCATATCTCAAGGTGGCTTAATCCGCATATAGTTTATCCTCAAACAGAAGGCTATGGTATCGATTCAGACTCGGCCTGAATAGATGGAACTTCCTCTGACTGTACAGGTGAGGGCGCTTCAGTTTCTTCGGTAGGCACTGAGGCTTGAACAATTTCTGGTGGCTTGAACTTGTATATATAAAAAGGGCGCTTCAGTTTCTTCGGTAGGCACTGAGGCTTGAACAATTTTTGGTCTTACAACAAGCTTCGGTGAGGACAACAATTTTGATTAGACAAAAATGGTCTTTAAAACATATTATTTTATAAATTAAAATTTAATAATATATTGATAAGTTCAAAATTTAAAATTCACATACATTAATTTCAAAATAAATTTAAATTATAAAGATAAATACGTAAATTCATATTTATCAGTGTATTATGTATTGGAATTCCATTTCATATCAAATTTCTCTCCAATATATATATATGGTCATTCATCTAAATTAATCTCCTTATTTTTTTTTCTCATAATTGCAGGAAACTCACTGTTACTTTTTTTTTTCTTATCAAGGAACTAATAGTTAATGTACTTACAATGATGCGGTTGGAAAATTGTCGGTGGTTCTACTCTCCTAATAAGATCGTTGTAGTGAGTCTACTCCCCCTTATAACGGTGGTGGTATTGGTAGTAAAAAAGTTAGTCTAAAGTGGCTTTTTAGAGGATTATACCTTATTCAACCCTATTACTTTACTTTAATGCTATTGGAATACAATTGTAGTTGTAATTACGTTTTGTACTATGTACTATGAGTGGGAGAGTTGTTACTTTGATTTACTGTTATTGGAATACAATTGTAATAACATTTTCTATTATAGGAGGCAAAGTTGTGCTATTAATTTTTTCCTATGATAAATAATCGAAATATATTTTGTTAATATATTGTATATATTTATTTATAATGGAATTTTCTTCTTTCAAAAATATACACACCGTCACTATCATGACCTCTCTTTTAATTCTAAAAAAAATAAATAAAAATAGAGTGTAACTTTGATTGAAAGGCTTGAATCGTGGATGTGTAATAGTTTATCACTAAAACCTAGACCTGATCAAAACTAGGGTCGGGCCGGATTAGAGTCGGGCCAAGTGGCGTAAGTAGCCAAATTTTTTTGATTCTAACCCGGCACGGTCCTGTAATAAAATAGTCAGGGTTTGACCCTAGCCCTAGCCCTAAATGGACAGGGCGGGCCTCGGGTCGGCCCTGACTCTAATATATTAATATATTAATAAAATTTATAAAAATATATATAATATTCACCAATTAAAACTTAAGTATCAAATATAAATAAAAAATATAATCTAACAATTAAATTAAATTAATTCCAAAATCTAAAGTATAATAAAATCCTAACTTTGGATTTTTCTTCGACCGCAAATTTAGAAATTTTGATGATGATATTTGTTATTACTTATTTCGTTATGAAATCAAATATTTAATTGTGACAATTGTGTAAATTTGTAGATTTGGGGTATTTTAATACAACTTTGGCGATGTGAAAAATTTTTAGGTTTAGGATTTTGTATAAATTCTATAAATATAAATGTTAATTTATATAATTAAATTTAATATTATAGGATCGGGTCGGGTTAAGAGGGTCAAAACATTGATCCTATCCCGACCCTACATTATACATGGTCCCCTATTTTTAGGGTCGGGCCGGGTTAGGGCCAAACAAAACAGGATCAAATAATAAATTTTAAGAGCCGGATCGGGACGGGTCGGGCGGGTGCCCGACCCTTTGACCAGGTCTACTAAAGCCTAAGCAATTGTCCGTGTAACATTCGAATAAAAAAATCACATAATATTATAATTAAAAAGTAATATTATAATTAAAAGGTAAATGAAAAATTAAGAGTGAAAATCTCCGCATCAATTACTAATATAGATTCCATCACTATATTTTTGTTATAAAATTTAATATTTAAAATTATTATTAATTTTTGTATTTTTTTTAAATTTAAAATTCATAATAATTTTTATTTTTATTTTATAAATTAAAATCTATGTGTTATATATTATCAAATTAGATGTTATATAATACATTATTTATTTTTAATATTTATAATTTTATAATATTAAATAAAATAATATTTATTATAATTATAACTTTATAAATCAAAGTCTTATATTAACTAAAATATCAATATAAGTATACGTATGTTAGTAGATGATAACGACAATTTTTATGGTGAAGTCATTTACAAATCAAAATCATGAGGTAATTGAAATTCTCCAGCAATGATTTTGATTGGTGCTACTTTAAAGATGTCTATCATTCATTTTCAGTATTATTATTTTATATATATATATAAAAACAGAAAAGTCTGAGACAACAAATTTGTATTAATCAGACAACAATTGTCTTTATTAAATAGAATTATCTTTTAATAATTTTATATTTATGTTTATAATTTATTTATTACTATAATCTAAAGATAATTACTGTAATGTCCACAAATTGGGTCTATAAGTTTGGACCAATTTGTAATTTTTCGTATGCTTTATTTTCGAAAATTTCAACTAGGAATAATTCGAAAATGTTATTAAGGGCAATTATGAGATTAGAAGTTTTTGAACTTAAAATTGAAGCCTAGGATCGAAATTGATATTTTATTTAAAAACGAAAGTCTCAATCCGAAAATGGAATTTTATTACCGAAATATATTTTATAAGATTGAGGATGATTTAAATTCCTAAAGTGATTTTATATTCGAAAATAAGTTTCAGAACCGAAATCGGGCTTTTAAAGCAAAATTGGATTTTAATTTCGAAAATGGATTTTAATGAGGGAAATGGTATTTTAATCAAACGTAACTATTCTAAAGTATCGAGAGTGAGTGGAATTGAGAAGAGACGGAAGTAGTGGGAATCGGGTTGGACTTAGTCGAAATTGGGCCCATTTGTGAGAATTAGGCCCAAGACTCCAATTAAGTCCATCATAAAATTTGAGTAGTGCCCACTAGACACCCCACTAACCCCACACATACCACTCTTCTCTCTCGCTCCCCCTCATTTTTCCCCAAAACCGATTCCTCCTCTCCTCACCTCCATCTCCACTCTTCTTCTTCATTTCTCATTTCTCACACCAAGAATCATCTCCAAATGGGTTTTATTTTCATCTAAGGAAGCTTGTAAGGGTGTGGTGGGAGCTTGAAAATTTCACCTTCATCCCTAAATCTTAAAGGTAATTTCTAAAACCCTAAAATTTCATTAATTTTGATTTTAGTGTTCTTGAGTTGAATAGATGCTAGATAAATGACCCTAGTATATTAGTGAAAGATTTTAAGTTGCTTCTAACCTATTTTGAAAACCCTAATCTCATTAGTTAATTATTGTCTTTGATTGAGTGTGTACTAGTGTTAGTATGGTATTGTAATGCTTGTGGTATGTTTGAGTAGGCTAAGAACAAGTAGGAATCCACATGGAGCGGGATTCTAGCTTGTGGATTGATGGAAGTAAGGTTCGTATTTTCGTTTTTAGTCCAACATGTTATTTGTTATTGTTTGATGGTTGTTGTTGCATTAAATTGAATAATAATGCTATAAGAAGATAAATGAATGAAAAATGTGTATATGTGAAGATATAGTGAAAGGAATTATATGTATGGTGATCATGATGCTTTGATATGTAAATGGCCATATGAATTATTAAATGTGATATTATATAAATGATGCAATTGTGATTTCATAATGAACATGAGTTTTGTGATTTTCATTGTGTAATGGTTCATGCCTAAAACAAATAAAATGAAGAAAAATGGTGAAAATGCATTATTGTGGCCCTTGGTCCTTCTAAATGTGAAAAAGGAAGTTGGTGTGGCATTTAGCCCTTCTAAATGTTAAAGAACATGTATTTGATCTCATATGAGTATATATGTTTAAATGTTTAAATGATTGAATGAATGGAAATGAAAAGTAATGATAAGTTAATGAATATAAAAACCCTTCTCGTCTAACCATAGTGGTAGGAGTAAAGGCATGCCTTAGGGAAAAACTCTAGAAGTATACTTCGCCACACGAAAGTGTGTTTTATGGCGACAACCAAGCCATCAAATGATAACTAGGGCGACGGTCCTCAAATGGAGATGACGGTCTCAAAATGTAAAAGTTTGGCTTTGTGGTCTAAAGGAAAGTAAATGAACCAAAAGTGGTGTTTCGGGCCATAAGGGGGTACAACCGAACCCACGGGTTCCGATCTTCGGATCTAAATGGAGCTTTGGCTCAAAATGTCCCGTTTCTACCTTATATGTTAGAGGATTGGGCTACAAATGTAAATGAAATCCAAAAGTTGTCTAAAGATGGTTAAATGATGTTCACTATGTTAATACATGATTGAATGTGGTTTAATTAAACTAAACTTAGTGAACATGAATGATATTGAGTAAACTAGTTTTAAATGAGAAACTAGTAAAGAATTGATTAATGATACCTTAAATGTTTTGCATTTGAATGTTGTAGTTTAATGTTATAAAAGTTTGATTGTAAGAGATGTGTGTGATATGTGTTGTTTGGATATGTTTGGGTAACCAACACTTATTGTTGAATAAATGAGTGCTTATAGTGTCCATAATGTTGTAAGTGTCACTTTTGGTTTTCAAATTCGATTCACAATCATTTACTAAGAGTTTTGGAAATGAATTGAGAAACTTTTTGATGTATAGAAGTTTATTATGAAACGTTTTAGAATAAAAAAGAATCATAATGTAAAGGAGTTTTAATATTTTGATCCTAGGGTATTTCTAGGTGTTTGGATGCCTAATAAGTCCATAAAATATTTTTGGAATGATTTACAAACTCAAGGAAATATTTTGGTGTGAAAAAGTTGAAGAAACAATGATTTTTAGACCTTTGGAACACCCCGTGCCCTGGCCCTACGCCCTGGTAAGTGACCAGGATGGGAACCAGGACACTAAAAGTGGTACCGTAGCTATTTTTGCACCCTGGGCGCCCTGGTCCGGGCCCTGGTCAGGCTTACCAAGACGCCCAGAATTGAATAGTCAACTTCTCAGCCTCCGTTCTCCCTCATTCAGATTCCAATTGGGGTGCCATTTGTGGCTACGGATTCATCTTTGAGTCTAGTTTCCAACCATATCTTTATATTTTAAAAATAAGATCATTTGTCTATCGCGATTTGAAAATCTCCCAAGTAGATACAAAAA
Source organism: Cardiospermum halicacabum (assembly GCA_031304145.1). Classification (NCBI taxonomy): domain Eukaryota; kingdom Viridiplantae; phylum Streptophyta; class Magnoliopsida; order Sapindales; family Sapindaceae; genus Cardiospermum; species Cardiospermum halicacabum. Next base: position 12,440,091 of record CM062396.1, on the reverse strand, counting down.
TTCAGTTTTTTATAAAATGTAATTTTCTTCATCAGTGATTCAAACATGCTTTATCTTATTTTCTCTTATCTATAAAGGAATAATTAAATGTACTCAAATGATATGTTAGCCTCTTGTAAAGTTCAAATGGATGAAAAATGACTTGTGAACATTAATTGTGATGCAAGTGATCTTTGAAGTGTATAAATGACATGATAATGAATTGTTTTCGGTTGTGTGACTTGTAAATGATTTTTTTTATGTTCCACCTTGATTTATATCTTGTTGTGAATTAAATGCACATATAAGAATGAACCTTAGTTGATGAATGGACGTTACTTGCATTGCTAGTAACTTCCTAAAGGCTTAAAATGATTGTATATGTCCTGAAGGATAAATGCTATGAAAGGTAAATGATATGGTAAGATGAGTGTGCTAAATTTTCTTGAAGTGATTGATTGTATATCATGTTTTCTTTGAGATGTGATTATGTTGTTAGCTTGTAATGGCCTAAATAAGAATGATATCAATAAAGCTTGATACATGAAAAAGAAAAGATGTGATATGTTAAATGTTCATACTATGTGGTGATGATATGTTAAGTGAAATGTATGATGATTATTGTTAGATAGAGTCTTGAATGACTCTTAGAGACTGCATAGGTGTGAATTTTATGAATAATGATAAAGATGCATTGTGTATGTAGTTGTAGGATCAAGAGATTACTAACTAGGCATATATATATTGCTCCTATGGTATATGTGGATGATCATGTTACCTGAGATGATATTGAGTGATATGATTATAGTCATATGTGATTATAATCTATGTTGGCGTGATATGATTATTAAAGATTTTATGTGTTTGATTTCTTTGAAGTAAGGTGAGCTTAGAGATGCTCACAATAGAGATTGCATGTTGTGTGTGAGTGTTTGGGACATGGAATGTGAACTAGGCATTTTTGCCTAACACCCCTTTGTTGTTGTTTTTGTTCTTTTCTATTTTCGAATGGAAATATTTGTACAGGTACGATTGAGCAGGGCACGAAGATTTTCATGTTATAGATATTATTCATGAATATGAGGCTTTTATATATAAATTATGTATCACTTTTGAAATTCTAGCAATCATGTGTATTTTTAAAAGATGTGCCTTTAAATATGTTATATTTATATTATTTTAATATTCAACTCAAATATAGTTTTAAAAAATTGATATTTCTCTACAACATCATGGGTGGAAAAAAAAAACTAAATACGCTTCCGCATTTTCTATTAAATTATTTGTATATATATATTCCATAGAGGCAAGTATGTTTAAAAGATGGAACAAAAGAAATTATTTTTGGTAACGCTCACACTTCGCACCCTATTGTTTAGGGTGTGGGTTGGACGTTACAATTACGTAATTATATTTTTTTTTAAAAAAAAAGATTAATATTATCAACCTAATCAACAACAACTCTATCATAAATATAAAATTAAAAAATTAATTAATCTATATAATATATTTATATTAAAAATAATTTAATATTATCATATTTATCACTAATTAACCATAGATATAATTCTAAACTCACCCACCAATAATTTTATAATAAATATAAAATAAATAAATTCAAATGATAAAGATAAAGATAAATAATAAAATATCTTATACTCTTTGATTCTATATCAAACTTCACGCCGCCAAATATAATCATTACTTATATTCATCGATTTAATATGCCACTAAATAATATTATCATATTTATCACTAAGTAACCACAGATATAATTCTAAACTCACCCACCAACAATATTATAATAAATATAAAATAAATAAATTCAAATGAAAAAGATAAAGATAAATAATAAAATATATTATATTCAAATATGATAGAATTCCATTCTATATCAAACTTCACACCCCAGATATAATCATTACGTATATTAATCGATTTTAATGTCACTAAATAATATTATCATATTTATCCCTAATTAACTATGGATATAATTCTAAACTCACCCAACAACAATTTTATAATAAATATAAAATAAATAAATTCAAATGTAAAAGATAAAGATAAATAGTAAAACCTTTTATATTCAAATGTTATAGAATTCGATTCTATATCAAACTTTACTCAACATATAATCATGACGTATATTCATCCATTTTAGTACGCCCCAGAAGTATCATTCGAACGTGTTTTATTTGCGGGAGGTATAACTTCTATATTTTTTAATGGATTACTTCAGCGTATTTCAATTTTTTTTTCATATATAGATTTGATTAATTAAAGTTCGAAAAGTCTCATATATCTAATAAAAAATTTTGATGATTGATGGTTGATTTTTGTTTTATATATATATATATATATATATATATATATATGTGTGTGTAGGAGGTGTTACAACACCCTTCTCATGCGAGTTTGATTTTTGAATTATTAGATGTTGGTATAACGGAATTATGGTTTGATTTCTTAAAGATCTCGCCTTTGGATCAGATGGTGAAGGATGTTCAGTATTTATTTATTTTTTATTTATTATTTAAAATTTTAGCCTTAACTCTCTTTGCATCTTATCTTTTGAACTTGCGGAGGAGATTTATGTATAATGTTATTATATTACTTTAAATATTTCCTTAAAAACACTCACAGAGCTTGGGAAGGGATCGTGGTTGTTTGAAAACAGCGGAGAAGTTGAAGGCGTAACTTTGACATATATTTTGGTTGCTGTGGTGTTTAATCACTTGCAGATTTAGTTGGCGAGGATGAAGGTGTTAGGATTAGGAATTTAGGGTGTTTGTGTTCTTCTAAAAGACGAATTTGTCCCGCTTTAATATGGCTTGGATTAAAAAGTTAATATATATATATATAATTTATATTAATTTCTATTTTCATTTTAATATAATATATCTTTTATATATTTTTTTATGTGTTGACTGTATTTGTATTATTATAATTATTTAATGTAAGAATATTTTTATTTTTTTAATTCATATATTTTTATTACTATATCAAATTAAATATAAAATACATTATATTTTTTATTAAATAATATTATATTTATAAATACACCAATTTTCTATGATATAAAATATACATTGTATTTATTTTTATTATTTTTTATTTATATATTTTTAGTCTATATATATATATATGTATAATTCAATAATAATTGATGAAGATATTTTTTTTATAATTTTAATATAAAATAAAATAATACTATACTTTGATTTCCAATTATATCCTTAATATGTATTTTTTAATTTAAAAATATATAATAAAAAATATTTAATTTAAATATATTAATATAAAAAGTTACTATTTTTATTTTCAAAATTGAATAGTTTTTTCCTAATTATTTGTATAATCTTTTTTTTCATTCAATTGAATTATTAACTCTTGAGTTTATGTATAAATTAAACTCATATATAATATATTGAATTACTAATTATATATTTCATTATTAATAAATAAATAAAAAGATGGAGGCAGTAGAATTTATATATAAATTGGATTATGACACCTATAAAATTAAAATATTAATTAATTTTTAAAAATGGAGATAGTAGAATTTATGTATAAATTGAATTATGACACCAATAAATTAAAATATTAATTAATTAACAGTAAGATAAATATAAATTGAAATAGCACATTCATAAATTAAAATATTGATTAATTAATTAAGATTAAAGATCTATATAAATTGAACAGGATATTAAAATATTAATTAATTAAAATAAGAATATATATAAATTCATAAATTAAAATATTAATTAATTAAAAATAAGGATAAAATTGAAAAAACATATGGTATTAACATAATCTATATGAATTTACCAATTTGATTTAAAATTAAAATTGAATTGGATTTAAAAAATAATTTCACTTAAAAAAAAATATATATATATATATATATATCATATTATACTTTTAAGATTTTTTGAAAAAAAATAAGTATTATTAAAATAATAATTTTATTTTTATTTTTATAAAATTTATGTGATAATATCATATAAAAGTAATTTAATAGTAATTTTAAAAAAATAAAAATAAATTTATTTTTAATATTCAAATTATATATCAATTTTAAATTGTATATATATTTTTTAATGGCAAGATAAGAATGATAATTTATTTTTACTTTTTAAAAAATTAATTTGTATATTTGATTATATTTAAAATGTATAATTAATTAAATTTAAAAGTTATAAGGATATTTTTGAGATTTTTCCTAAATTTGATTTGGACTTTAAGGGATTTAGCCATAATTTATTTAAACCCTTTAAAAATTATTTGATCAAATTTTGATTTTACCTTTTATTTCAAGAATTAGGGTTTTGACATTGGCTACTGTTCTTCTTCTTGACCTGTTTCCCTTCTTCAATTAACTTGATCCTGGTTCTTTCACATACAGAGATCATGACAAGTATTCCACAAGTGTTAATCCTCCACATACTCTCCAGATTACCAGTCAAGTCTCTGTGCCGCTTCCAGTTTGTATCTCGGCGGTGGTTTCGTCTGATAAACGACCCTCAATTTGCCAAATTACATCTCAATCTCAACCAAAGACACAAACTCTTGATTTCAACCAAGCTTCTATATAATATAGATCTTCAAACCCTCACCTACGACTACAACGAAGTTGTTGCCGTGGAGGACAATTCTTTGCCATGCAGATCAATCCCTTTCGAAAAGATTACATTCATTGGTTCCAGTCACGGTTTGGTATGTCTTGACCTATCTGGATAAATATGGTTGCACAATCCTTCTACTAAACAGAGCAAGCATATACCATCGCCAAGTTTTGCTTCCATGGAATCAGAACGTTACGGTTTTGGTTACATTGAGTCAAAAGATGATTATGTTATTGTCACTTTTTATGGTATGATTTTTGGACATGCAGCTGTGTACTCACTCAGGAATGATTCATGGACTCCTATTGAATTCCTAGGTACGTCTATGCATGAATTAGTCGATTGCCATGGTATTTTTCTCAATGGTGGTATTCACTCCATAGCCACCGAAGGAACCGATGTTGAGATTTTAGTGTTTGATTTGGTGAATTATAAGATTGTGACTTTGGCTTTACCTGAATTTGACGGTGATGATAAAGATAGTTACTATTTAGGATTTCTGGGAGGCTGTCTTGTCTTTTCCACTCGTTATAAGTTTTGGATAATGAAGGAATATGGTATTGAAAAATCGTGGACTCGAATGTCTAATATGCATCCTGAACTTTTTGAACAGGAGCTGTTGTGTTATTTGAATAACACTAGTTCTATAGTGTTTACTGATACAGTTGACTTGATGGTTAGTGATGCAAAAGGTGAGAATGTGAAGAAGATTAAGATTAATGGTGTTGGTATTGAATGGTTTAATTGCATTGATATCATGGATATCAATGTTTATGTTGAGAGTCTTGTATCACCTCTTCTTCTTGCAGGAAATGGCCAATTGGAAGGTAAATTTTAAATTTTTTGCCCTAGGATTGTTGTTATAAGTGAGTATTTATTTGATTTATTACTCTCTTTTTATTTTTTTAATTTTTGGTTTATTATATTTTTCAGGATTGGAATACTGGTACCAATAGAAGAATGAATTGACAGCACTTTTTCACCATACATCTTGTGTAGATAAGGTTCTTCAAATTTGTTATGAATGTTTGTGTTAATGCTAAAAACATTTTGGCGTTTTATCTTGTTATTGTTCTTTTGCTTTTGGTCTCTATCTTGTTCTTTTGTTTCAGAGCTATATCGGCTTGATTACAGTTCAGTGATTTATAAGATTTTGAGGATTGATAATGATTATTGAAAGTATGTTGGCGTGTACTTTGTTATGAAACAGTTGTATCACTTGATTAATACTAATAACATGGTGTAGATGAGAATAGGAGTAACATAGATAAAGATTGATGGGTTTTTGATCAATGTTGATGGTGATGCTTATATCTACGTCAATGTTGCTGGAGCTCACAATTACTCTGTTCTCCGGAATCCAAAACACATCCCGGTATCCAAAACACATCCCGGTAAGTTATGTTAATATATAAAATACCAAATCAAGCATAATCCAAAACAACCTGTTGTTGCAGATCCCAACAAAGGAGTTCAGAAACATGGAGAGAATCGGCTTACCGTTCACAACAAACCGACCTTTAAGAATCTATTCAAGTTTATGGAATGCAGACGAGTGGGTGACTAGAGGTGGATTGATAAAGACAGACTGGCCACAAGCACCGTCTGCAGCTTCTTACAGGAACTTCAGAGCTGATGCTTGTGTTCAGTACCCGAAAGGGAAGAGTTCTTGTCATGTTGGGTCTGGTCCGCACAGGGGTTGGTATTGGCAGCATCTGGACATGGCTGGACAAAGGAAGCTCAAATGGGTGCAGAGGAATTTCAGCACTGTGCACTGATCCTCCAACTAGGCACCAGAAGCACTAATTTCTTCTTTTCTAGACAACAAGTGAAATGATGTGTAATCAGAAAGATATAAGAAGTAAAATAATTATAATAAGAAGTCATATAATTATTTTAAATCTTAAGAAATTTGAATATGAAAGAAGAGACACAGAGATCATATTTTGTTGCGTACCTCTTTTGAAAATCTGATGACATTAAGGTCAGCATTCTGAATCTGTTGAAAACTCTTCCAGTTAAATTCAAGTTTACGTAAACTTGGTGTACTTATACCTCCCTCTGAGAAAAACTTCATCTTGGAACATTCATTCACAATCAAATTTTCTAAAGCTGGTAGTATCAGAACGTGATTCACCGAACAGAACTTGATAGATTTTGCAAATACACAAGTGACAAACTCTTCAAATTACTAAAATGGATCTCTTTCGTTACAGCTCCGTCATTTGCAATAACTTTTGTCACCATTTTGCAGTCAAACACTTCCAACTTCTCGAGGTGAACTAGACTTTCAGCAGTCTGTGATGTAAAGAGGTTTTTCAATTCTTCACAGCCTTCAACTTCTAAACTTTTGAGGTTCTGAAAACAAGCTGAAGATGGCATCAGATAGATCAAACTTGCACAGGACCGTACTTCAAGAGATTCAAGATTCAGGTGTAGATCGGAGTGATGTTCCCATATCTGCAGCAAGTCACTAAGTTCACTAAGAACTAAATGTTTCATTTGTGAAAGCAACCACAGATGTTCCTGAATCCATCCATATGGAAATAGTCTTAGGTATGAACCATTAGTCAGGGTAAGCTTTTCCAGTCTTCGAAATTTCTGAATGATATCAAGAGACAGATCTGCTGATTCATCATCATTGAGCTCGAGGCTCTTAAGTGAGCTATAGTAGCCTTCTGGAGCTTCAAGCAACCATTTCATATTGCTTGCCTGTCCACTCAATTGCAATTCCTCCAAGTTGAGGCAAAACTATGAGCAAGAAGATGGAACATGATTAAACAAACTAAAACAAAATTTTCTTCATTTCAATTCGCTTCATAATTAACTAAAGATAAAAGGAGTCCATACCTTTCCAGCCAAGAAAGGTTCTATTTTTATTTTGTCACAATGATGCAGACCCAACTTTCTCAAGCGTGACAATTCCACAGGTATAGGGTAGAAACCGCTGAGCTCTGGCAAGCAGTGGAGTTGCAAGGAGATCAACTGTGGAAAGACTAACCTACCAAGCCCTCCGTCCCACTCTATTACCTCTTCCAGACCACAATCAGATACCTCGACAGATTCAAGCTTCAAAAGACTTATTGCGGAAGAAGCTGGGAAGAGAGACTTCAAATTCGGACAGAGAAGGGTTGGCATAGCCCCCTGCCATATATGCGTCAGATTGGGAAGATTATCGATACACAGTTCTCTCAATTGAGAGTCGAATGTTTGAGAAACATGGAGATCCTGATAATCAAATATCTGTCTCACTGAACAGCTAATGACTCCAGCATGGAAAGTCTTTCACAAATGTACGATGGAAATACAGTCAATAGAATCTGGCAGTCTTTAACTTTGAGTGATCTCAATTTACAAAAAGCACCCTCTATAACTTGATGGCCCCATATCATCTTTATCTTATCCATACCAGATATGATCAGTTTCTCTACTTCAGGGAATTCAACCTGCAGTTTTAGTATAATTAACTTATCAAGTTAAAATACAGTCTAATTGGACGCTATCAAACTTTTAAATCACAAAACAGCTAAGAAACAAATTAAAAGAGGTAGCAATCTACATTATCATTGAAGATGATTTCCTGCAGTTCTGGGCAATTTGAGGAAATGCGGAAATTTGAGGTGACCTCCTGTGGAGATCGAATGCAGATTTTCCAAATCATCAATCCTTAGGTACCTTAACTTAGGCATGATTAGATCCCTTCTCTCTTCTTCTCTGAGCTCTTCTGCAACTACTATCTCTTCCAGAACTTGACAATCACATATCTCGAGGTGTTGGAGCTGCGAAAAGCTGCTAAATACTGAAGATGAAAGTCTTTCAACATTGACCGCAGAGAGCTCGGGTAGGAAATTAGACCGTAGATAATCCTAACAAACAAAAAAGAACCACAAAAGTCAGAAAACTGTATGCTCAATCCAGAAAAAATATTATAATAGATAAATAAATCACCTTCTCATCAAAAAAAGGGTTGAGCAATACTCTGAAAATTTTGGTTTGTGTTCATTTCAATACTTTCCTTTTTTGTTGACATATTTGTCGGATGGGAATGAAAGATAAATTTTTCTATTTCTGGACAATTCATAATATGTAGTTTCGACAATAAAGAGAGATCAATTGAATTTCCAATGAAGTTGGAAAACATAGTAAGTTTTGGAAGATCATGAAGACGTATTGTAGTAAGGTTTGGAAACTTCAAGGCACTTGGTCCATTTTCTTCTGCAATCACCACCATTTCCATCCGCTTACAATTTTGGATCTGAAGTTTCTGAAGTTTGAGTAGACTATTAAGCATGGAAGACGTGAATAAGTATTTCATATCATCCAATCCAGAAATCCGCAATTCTCTCAGATTGTAAAGGTAAAATGACTCCTCTACAAGTTGATTATGCCATATCCCTGTAGAACTGATATAATGCATTCCTAATATTGAGGCCGGCAATGAGACCTGTTGATAAAATCATTTCTTCCATCAAATATCAATTGACTAAACTAAGTGAATGAAATGGTTTTTTTTTTTTTTATTTTATTTTTAATTTTAATTTTAAAAAAATTTATAAATTTAAATAAAATTTCAATAATTATTTACTTAAAAATGAAGTTTAAAAAACTCTTATTTTATAATTTTTCCAAATAATAATCAAGTCATCTTTTTTTTAATCCAACGCACATTTCTAATCTAAATATTTCTTTAGAGATTTATCTCAACTCATTCTAATTATTGAGGATATTATATCACTAAAATAAAAATAAAAAAAAAATTTTGAAAAAAAGAAAAACTATTTTAACATCTACTAATAAATTTACCGAACTTAATTAAGTAAACATTTTTATATAATCTAAAATAAATTCATCAATTTATCTTCTTTTTTTATTTAAGATTTTTTAATTATATTTAAAAACAATCAAATTTTAAAAACCTCAAATTAAAATATATAAAATAAGGGGAAAAAATCATTTTAAATCAGCGTCGTTATTAAAATATTTCATTTTAATTTAATTAGGGAAAATTATATAAAATAGTCCAAATAAAGTTTAAATTTTCAAAACTATTCTAAAAAAATTTCATTTATATTTTTAATTCATTCAAATTTTTATTTTCAAAAATAACCCTTCACAATCTGTGAAGGCCCCTATACACTTGTGAAGAATTATTTTTAAAAAGTGAAAGTATGAAAGATTATTTTCGTAAAGCTCTTAAAATTAAGCTATATAGTATAAATAAAAGTTATAAAATGTTAAAAATAAAATTTTCCTATTTAATCATTTTAATGATAATTAGATTGTTAGTTTATTTTGTTATTAAAATAAAATTTTAAAATTTATTAAATAATTTTGAAGTGTTTGACATTATTTAAAATGAATAATAAAAATTTAAAATATTTTTTATTTAATGTAAAAGGGAGTCATATTTATAAAATTGTAATATTTATTTAATTCAAAAAATAATTTATTTGCATCCTTAAAAGAAGTTGATGATTTTTTTAAATATTTTTCTAAAGTAAATACATAGAAGTAGTGTGGTAAAAGTGGATTCTCAACATTCCTCCTCCCTTCCTGGATTAATTTAGTTATTAATAGTAACTAAAAATAGTTACGTGGCTTATTATTATTATTATTATTTTCTTTTTTTAAACAGAGACTCAAACCTCTCTTCACCGTCAATAACCAATTATTCCAACCATTTCAATAAATAAAGTCTTTAATTTTTTCTAGAGTTTTAAAAGGGAATTGTTATTTCTCACAAGTGTATTACTAAAGCTAACATTTTTATTCACTATTATTCTTTTTATTATTTTTAAATAATATTAAAATAAATAACTATGTATTTTTATTTTGTAATTATTTTTAAAATTCTTTCTCTTTTTACAATCTACACTCAATTTTTCACTCAACACGTTTATTTTTCACTCAACATATTTATTTGATCATTTTATTTTTTATTAATAGATTTTTGAAATCAGATAATTTGATTTTAAATTAAATTAACTTAAAACACAACTATGATATACAACCTGATAAGAGCAATTGGACACAAATATTTGACGATTAATGTTTTTCTTAATTATTTTTATTATTTTTACTTTTATATTGTGGTGCCAAATAAATCACAGCCAGATATTAGGCTAAGATTGCTTGAATGTAATAGCTTAAAAGCTTATAGATACAATCTCATAGAGTTTTGTTCTTAAGAGTAAAAAATCGGATCCATTACGATTGTCTCTACCCTCTATTTACAGGGGTTGCTGGACTTCTCTTTCTCTTAGGGCTTGGTGTTTCTCTTTCAATGAAAAAGGTCTTCCTTTGTTGATTGGGCTTCTATAATCCTTGATTCAATAGGATAGGTCTTCATTTATCAATTGGGCTTCAGGAATCCTTAATTCAACAGGATAGGTCTTCCTTTATCAATTGAGCTTCGGGAATCCTTGTTTGGTTAGGTCATAATTCGGTGGATTAGTGGACCCTGGTCGGGGCCTTGCTGAGCTCGACCGAGTTAGATCATCTTTGGGCCTTTAGCCATTTCGGTCGAGCATCTGGATTCGTTTTTAGGCCTTTGGTCATTCTGATTGAACCCGATCCCCAAGTCCCCCATGGTCAAACTCGGTCGAGTCTAGTCTCCGGGTTTCTTATGGTCATCTTCGGTCGAGCTTCCTCGGTCGAACTCGGTTATGAGCTTTGGCTCCCTTTGACTGCTTTAACCTTCACCTCTGATGCCTTAGAGTTGTCTTCTCGCCACAGTAATCCCCCATTGCCATGGCTTGAATCTTTCGAGCATGGCAATTTATGACATTATCTCGATCAAGTTTGGTTGTATATGGTTTCTGTTTTCGGCCGTCTTTTTTCTCGTTATTTTGGTGGGCCACGTCAGCCCTTGTTTGTCAAATCAATTATTAATTTTGGCGGCTCTCGACTGTTGTGCCAAGAAAGGAGTAATCATTAGAGTTGCCTTATTTAAAGGTTGGTAGCTCTCTCTCTCTCTTCACTTTCGAATCCTCTCTCTTCGTTTTCAAGTCTTCTCTCTCCCGAAGTCGTTCATCTCCCCTGCTGCTTTCTTCATCTCCTTTCCGGAAAGGTTTCGAAGCTTCCTTCTCCCACGACCGGCCAAGGTTAGTCCCGATTTCTCGAGTTTCCGTTTGCTATTGCTGGTTCGTTCTTTTCGCATTTCTGATTTCTGATGGTTATGAGTTTGGGTTTGAGTTTGTACTTTTGTTCGTGTTTTTTGGTGTTTGTGTGTCTGTTTGTCTTCTGGTTGTTCTTGTTTGATCCTTGGTGATGATCCATTTGCATTCCCGTTGTGTTTTTCGAGTCTGTTTTCTCCTTCACCTTTTTTCTTCTCTCTCTTTTTCTTATGCTAACCTCGGTCGTTGTCCACTAACCTGCTTTGTTTTCGGTCGAGTGTAGATGTCTACTGATTCTTCGGACACATCTTCTTTTGGTGGTTTGACTTCTGAATTCTCGACCGCAGAGGATACGGGCGAGGAGTGCACTTCGGTCCGTAACCCTCCGGCCGTGTCTAGCTCTCAGGGCATTTTGCCCCCTTTCTTTAATATTAGGAGTACCATGACTATAAACGAATTGGAATCGACCTTCTTTACATATAAGTTTCCTGGCTGGATTCAAGCCAGATTGCCCGAGCTGAGGAGAAGGTGGATGATATGTTGGCCGACGGCTGGGAGCCTTTTTATTTTCGTCACTTCAAAATTGGGCTTAGGTTTTCGGTCATGGGGTTAATTGAGGAATTGTGTACTTGGTGTCAGATTCATCCAAGTCAGTTGACTCCCATGGCCGTTAGGCTCCTTCTGTGTGTTGATCGATTGAAGGAGAAATACAACCTAAAATTTTCGGTCGAGGATTTCTTTTATTCGTATTTCGTAAAGCGTGAGAATCTAAAGTTCGGTCGATACGTCTTGAATGCTCGGGCGAATGCCCAACTTTTAGTCTTGGGTTTTTCTTCCAACGAGACTCGATGGAAGGACAATTAATTCTTTGTCAAGGGCCCGACCTGTCTGGGGAAAGGGTTGGGCTATCCTCCCTATTTGAGGGATTATTGTATATCTCTGTGCCCTTATTCTTTTTATTTCGGGCGAGTTCCTTGGTGGATTGATCTCTCTTTTTCTTTTCCAGCCAATTTTGGGACGAAGAACTGTTAGTCTTCGCCGCGGGCTCGTGCTAGAAGCGAGGCTATCTTTGCGTTGCTTAATGAGTCTCGAGATTACAAGGTGCTTTTGGGCGAGTTACCTGTTAGTCGCCTCTGGGTCTTTACTAGGACAAGTAAGTTGTGTTTGTGCTTACATATATTGTATTTGTTCGGCCGAACTTATTAAAGGTGACTTTTTTTGCCGAGCTTTTTGATTACGGGATGTCCAAACTTGAAGGTCAAAGGGCATTAGCCATGCGGGCCATTATGCACCAGATCCAGGCTGAGCAGGAGAAGGCTCATGCGTCAGGTCCGGCTGGAGAAGCTGCGGCCGAGCCTATTCGGCCTCCAAGTCCTGTTCCTTCAACTGTGGAGGCTGCTGGGGCCTTTCACCCGGTTGCTCATGAGGCGGTCGCCAAGCCTTCTCGTTCTTCGGCCACAAAGGGGAAACAGTCGTACGAGGGTAGTGCAAGGTCCCCCGTCAAGAAGCGCACCAAACACTTTGGACAGAAGCCTCGTGGCGAGGGGGGTGATCGTCATGTGATCGATTTTCCTGGCAATTCTTCCACCAGGGAAGTCTCGGCCGAGATGATTTCGGCGGCTGAAGGTTTCTTCTTTCCCTAAGACGAGGAGTGGCTGCAGTCCTTGTCTTTCACCAAATTTTATGAGATTACTATCTCGAGCCTTTAGAAGGTGAGTCTGTTGTTACTTTCCTCTTTGGGAGTTGTTTTGCTTACCTTTTTTTTTTTTCGCCACGTGATAGGACAAAAGGTGTCATGTGTGCCACGTGTCCAATTTTGAAGCTACTTGAACTACAAGAACTCTAACTCATTTTGTTTTATATATATATATATATATATATATAGATTATTATTATTATTATTATTATTATTTTAAAATATTTTAAAATTTTATAAACTTTATAATCAGTACATTTTTAATAATTTGTATATATCATTTATGTATTTTTCTATTTTATTTATATTTATCTTTTAAAGAAATATATGGTTATTTAAAACCCAATTTTGTATAATAAGGCGTTAAAAGTGCAATTTCGAAGAACATAAAGGATATTCCTGCAACTATAAGTTGGCGGGAAAGTTGAATACACAGTAAAAATATATAATAAAAAAGAAGAATATAAAACCTAATATGACTAAACTCGAATTTAAATTTTCCAAACTGAAGAAATGTACTCAGGGCAGCAGTTCGACGGAGCAGCTGCGTTCGCCGGCGGCGGTTTCATGCCATCTCAAGCCACCGCACCACCGCCTCCATCATTTGCTTCCTCAAAAGTATTTCTCTCTTCGTTGCTCTAACTTGTCTAATCGAACTATCATCGTTTGAATTTGTTCTAGGGTTTTACGAATCGATACGTTTTTTTGGCAGAATCGAAATATCCGGACATTGACTCCGTTGACAGTGAAGCAGATAAAAGATGTATCAAGCAACGACGAGTCAGGTATTTCCAGTGATGGCGTTGATAGCAACACGGTAGGCTTTCTATCTTCTTGAATTTGCTATGTATTTTCGATTTTATTGCTTCTGTTGTGGATTGTTGAGTGTTTTTGTGTGTGTAGATTACGATATTGGGGTTGGTTTGCGATATACAAGATAAGGAACCTCAGTTTGTCTTTCTGATCGATGACGGCACAGCAAAAATTGAATGCACTAGATGGTGACTTTCTTTGATTCTTACTCTCCTTGTTTATTTATTTAATCTTTGATTGGTTGTCTCTGATGTACATTTATGATTCCGTTTCTCTGTTGTATATTTTTAGGGCTCATGAGCGCATGGAGTTCAATGAAGTCAGCCAGATAGCGTATGTTATTGTCCTCTGATCTTGACAGTGTTACTTTATAATGTATTCATAACTGTGGTTGCTATTGAAACGTGAGTTATGGTTAGTTGCTGACTAACCTGGTTTTGAGTCACTTAGAATTATCTAGGAACTATCAGCTCTTTTTGATCTGAAATTTCAGATGGTTGTTGTTAGGATATTGGTTCTAATTCTGTGGAGATTGGGGCCTTGTTTCTCTTGAAAAGACAATAGCAAATTGTAATAGTTTTTTTTTTTTTCCCATTTGTGAGTGCTTTAAATTCTAATTTTCTTTATTGTTTTGGTTAGGCGTGGAATGTATGTTCGTGTTTATGGACACTTGAAGTCCTTTCAAGATAAAAAGACCTTAAATGCCTACTCCATAAGGTGCACATTCTACTATTCTTTTAATTATTCTATAATTGAGCAGCCATTTTATTATTTACTTTTCCCCTTAATCGTCTTATATTATTAATCAATCTATTTCAGAAAATTTTAGTTGCAAGGAATGGCTAAGGTGATGAATAAAAAATATATAAATTACAAAAGTTTTCTTTTTGGATAGAGTTCTTGAGGTCATCTTTCTATATCTTTCTGTCTTCCAACTTTTGAAATGATTTGTATTCTTTTATTTTATGTTCATGTTCATGCATCATTTTGTTTTTGAGATTTTAATTTTGCGTTCTTCAACTTCATGGCTGCTTTTGATGCAAGCTTTGATTTCCCATGGTTTCGATGACTAGTTCGGATGCTTCATTAATTTTTTGGTAGCTGATTAGCATTTTTTTTTTTGGAAATAATAGAAATTGAGGCTAGCTCTGTATTTTAAGTTTATCATTAATTTGAATTAGTTTAAACATGATAAAAGCTGGAAGGTGCTGCAGCCGAGGCACTCCATATTTTGAAAAATATCTTATTTTAGTATGTAAGCATAAATTAGCTAAATACATAAAAAGATAACTGATTAAAACAAGCTATATACTAGAACTGTTCCTACATACTTTCTGGATAGTTAACTTTACAGGCATGCTAAATTATTTCAAGCTTGGCTATTTTTAGATTCTTACCTGAACTCGCACTTTAAGTTATGTTTATTTTATTTTATTTAATTTACAGCATCTAGTTAAGTTGCATGATGAACTAGGATGTCATTTTCTTGACATATGTTTGTCTGTTTAGGACCTATTTTCTAGAAATTAGTCATCCGTGGTTTCGATAAAGAAAGCAAAAGTTGGTCGATTTTTTTTAGTACCTATTTTCTAGAAATTAGTCATGTATGGTTCAGATATAGATAGCAAAAGCTGGTTGTTGATTTTTTAAGTACCTGCTATAGATAGACTTCAGTTCAGAAAGTTCAAGCCATTTATCATTTTCCATGTTAATGAGCACCGAACTGAGGAGATTCTTAAGTGTATTTATCATCTTGTAGCTGGTTAAATTTGGAAAAGGTTCAAGTTCTGTATCTGGACAGTGGTGGAAATGCTGTCTGATGATTTATATTTTTGGTCTTCATATTATAAATTTGGTTTCATCCTTTTATGCAGTTATACTTCAGAGTTTTAATTTGACCGTGATTTGGTTTCCAGGCCTGTGATTGACTTTAACGAAATTACGAGTCACTTCATTGAATGTATATATGTCCACTATCACAACACCAAGTTACAGGTACAGTCTCAGTCATTGTTTTCATCACATGATATCAAACTAGAAATGAGTGCAAAGATCTTTGTTCTGGTTAATTGTAGGAAAGTGCTTGTACCCAGCCACAGATGGCGAACTCTACTGTTAATACCGCTTTAAAGGACTACCAAGTCACGTCTGCTTATCAAGTAAAGAATTTGACTTAGATGAATTTGATTGTTCAAAATTCTCTTTTAAATATTTATAAATGTATTCTGATTTAGCTATCCTTTTACCTGTAGAGCTTTGATGGAACAATGAGCATTGAGCAAAAAGTGTTGAATCTCTTGCAGAGACCTGAGTTGCTGTAAGTTATTTTGATATCCTCTAATTTTGAACATCTTTTAAGCTGTAGTAGATAATTTTAACTTAGATTTATTCTTCCAGCTCCATTTTTTCATTTATTGCTTAAGTGTCCATTGCTCAATAAATTTCTTATCTGTCTGCAAGTCTACTAATATTGACAGTGTAATTCCTTTCCCTTTCAGAGCTATGAACAATGGGGTACATCACTTGGAAATTGCTCGACAACTAAATCTTCCAGTAGATAAGCTCATGTCTGTCTCTCTAGATCCGATCCTTTCCCATCCCCTTTCCAGGTGCCTTATAATTGAGCATCCTAAAGCCACTTGTCTTGTTTGTTTTTCTTTTGACAGGCAAGTTCTGGAATCTCTGTGTGAAAATAGTTTAGTTTACACCGTGGATGAAGTTCACTTCAAGTCAGCTGTCAATGCATGATGGTTCAAACGTAAACATACAATGTTGGAACACTTTCTCCCTCCCCTCCGAGTAAGTGTTCTACATTTTTATAATAAGCTGGTCCCCGGTGTAGATAGGCATGCTTTGGTTTAGTATGCGGATGGTTCATCTTCCTTTGTTAGTCTAATATTTTACGTCATGAGGACAATGTGTTATCCCATGGATAAGAATGATGCATCAGTAAAATTTATTCTTTGTTAGCTGCTGCAGTTGGGTTGGGCCAGTTGGTAGAGCCCATTGGGATAAATTTGATGGAGTGTTGTTTTGCTTTTGTCTGTTCAGTTAATTAGTATTAAATTATTCTGTAATTTTAGATGGGAGGGATTACTTAAACTTACCATACAATCTTATATACTAGGCTGTTCTATGGTTATTTTCTGAAATAAAACATTAGATTTGTTGGACATTCACTTAGGAGGTAGTTTTATCATGGGTGATTTCTAAAAAAACCACTGCTAGTTTGACTCATTGGCCAAAAAACCTCACCTTTTTCATTTTTGGCCAAAAAATCTCTTTTGGATGGAATCTGTTAGATTTACTGCTCATCCGTTAGTGGGTGAACAGTAACATAGGAGCATTTTCATAATTTCTTCATTTTTATTTAATTTTTTTAAAAAAAATTTAAAAAAAACTTTTTTTAAAAATTTTTTTTTCTCTTTCTTTTTCTTCTTCTTCTTTTCTTCTTTTTTTTTTTCTTTTTTTTTTTTCTTCTTCTTCCCCTACATCAAACTCTCCCCCCTCTCTCTTCCCCACCCAATCTCTCCCTCCCCCACCAAAAATTAAAAAATTAAAAATAATCTTAGGTTTTTTATTATTATTATTTAACATTCAAGTGAAGAAGATGGAAAAAAATAAAGAAGAAAAAAAATTTAAAACAAAAAGAAAGAAGAAAAAAAAGGTTTTATTTTAAAATAAAAAAATATTTTTATTTGGAAAAAAAAACTTTTTATTCTTTTTCTTTCCATCTTTTTTTTCTTTCTTTTTTCCCTTTCTTTCTTTTTTTTTTTTCTTTTTTTCCTTTTCTTCTTCACTTTAATGTTAAATAATAATAATAATAACTGATTTTTTTTCAATATTTTAATTTTTGGTGGGGGGAGAGAGAAATTTAATGAGGAAGAGAGAAATTTAATGAGGAAGAGAGAGGTGGAGAGAGTTTG
Source organism: Cardiospermum halicacabum (assembly GCA_031304145.1). Taxonomy (NCBI): domain Eukaryota; kingdom Viridiplantae; phylum Streptophyta; class Magnoliopsida; order Sapindales; family Sapindaceae; genus Cardiospermum; species Cardiospermum halicacabum. The sequence goes on along the minus strand of CM062396.1, from coordinate 12,421,934 downwards.
ATGCAGGGGAAAAAGAAGGGAAAAAAATAAGAAAAGAAGAAGAAGAAAAAGGAAGAGAATTTTTTTTTTTTAATTTTTAAATTTTTTTTAAAAAAAATTAAATAAAAATGGGAAAATGACGAAAATGCCCCTCTATTACTGTTCATCAACTAACGGATGAACAGTAAATCTAACAGATTCCATCCAAAAGAGGTTTTTGGCCAAAAATGAAAAAGGTAAAATTTTTTGGCCAACGGATCAAACTAGCGGTGGTTTTTTGGAAATCACCCTTTTCTCATCATATATCTAGCTTATGACATTAGAAGGCATACCTTTCAAATTGTGTAAAAGACTAAAATCGGACCATTAAAAAGCATGGGTGAGAGGCGAGACAGGAAAGGCCAATACAAAGAATTTTGATATTAGATACCCATGAATAAAGAAATGAGGATCTGCAAACAAAGCCATTAATAGTACCTATCTACTCTACCCACAAAAACAGATTATCCTAATAAAATATTTGAAATAGTATTTAAAGATCATGTGACAAAGTAAAGATAATCCAGCCAAAACATTAAAATAATGTAGCGAACGTGAGGCATGCTTGATTCTTTCCGCAGTTTTGACCCAATGAAGCCAATTTATTGACTTTCTTTTTGTTGCTTTTAAGTTCACGCAATAGATGTCTTACTATGAATAGACATTAACTTATATTTGGTGATGGTGAGAGTGCATTTTTATATCTAAAAAACATTCTTAGTTGTATGGGGTTCAATTTGTCATACTTTAGGAAGAAACTAATTTACACTGGATTGAAAATTGATTAAGTTCAGACTAAGAAAATATGATGTTATCTTTGTTTGAACTAAAGAATAAGATTATATAGTTGATAATATATTGAACTATGTGTGCTAGTTAGTATGACCTGAATGGCTTTTCTTTAGTTTAGTTTGATATTGCTTCTAATAATGATTTGATTGAGTTGTTAGCATTATTGGCTTTTAGTGTCAAGAGAATCAAAACCAAATCCAAAACACATTCCCGCCGAACTGTCTACCAATCTCCTTTTTGCTTCTTTTTGGACCTTCTATTATTTACATTTTGTTTATTGCAGCCTTTTCTTTATTTCTATTTTATGTTTTAATTTGATGCCGACAGGATTGTCGTCTTTTCTTTTTTGTTTTTCATTTGTTTTTTTATTTATTTTTTTTCGTAAATTTCTCCTTTTATTGTTCGAGAAAGTGTCACCTACTTTATTATTTTAATTTATGTTTTTTTTTTTAAACTTCATGAACTTATATACAAAAGTTTTAATGTTTATTCAATCTATTTTTAGATTTTGGCGTGTACTATAACTAATGAATTTGGAAGTGAAAATCGATTAGGAGATATTGAATATATGTATAAAAAGATTCATTTCCAAATGATATATAAAATTTTATATAATTTATAAAAATTTTGATTTTTGTTTTTTCAAATAATCTAATTTTTTTAAGTTAGAAATTGAAATGGTAATAATCTAACTACTATAAGAGTATGTTTGATATTAAACTTTTAATAAAATGTTAGATCAGCCTTTTAAATAATGGTAGGTGTGAGATGTTTTAGATTTTAATTAAATGTTAAATTAGTTATTGAATTGAATGTTTGGTATTAATTTTAGTTTTAAAATTAGATTTTAAATATAAAATTTTAAAATTTATTACTATATATATATAAATATAATTCAAAAAACAATTATGTAATAAATTATAAAAGAATAAATCACCATTAGTGTTTGAATAGAAAACTATCTATCTACAGTAACTTTCACAAATGCTATTTGAAATGGCAGACGCTGTCCCAAATGCTATAACCAAACTTACAATTTCTTTTTTTTTAGAGTTAATTTAGAATCTAACTCTATTTGAAACGTAATTGATAATTTTTTTCAAATACATTAATATAGATCTAATATCTTTATATGTGAATTAAAAAATAATAATTTTGGAGTGAAAATTTTTTAGAATAATATTATATTTTACATGAAAATATGTAAAACTCAATGTTGGTCCAAGTTGAAATTGCAAATTGTATAGGAGGGAAAATTATAATTCCTATCCTAGTAAATTAGCTTAGGTTTCATCCAAGTTAATGTTGGTCCAACTTATATTCAGATATCCTTATTTGAATAAATATGTTCTGTATCACTATTGAAGATCTCATTTTATCATTTAACAAACATTATCTTCAACTTTAAGAATTGAGATAGTGCCCTAAAATGTGTTAATTTTGGTCGCTTGTTATTGCAGTGAATTAGTGAGTGGAGTAGTTATGTGTCAAGCATATGAGACAAAGACAAAGTCACCTTCATCTCTTGCGATAAAACTCGGACATGTGGGCGCATCCTCCGCAGTGGAGTGGGGCGGTAGCTCCATCTCATCTTCTTCCGTCAATATTCCCAGTCTTACTTACCATCACCAGGTTTCAACTTTTTTTAATATCGAATTCATTACATTGTCTTGATGTGTCATTTTTACTATATTTATTGTTGCTTACGTCTCTCTTTTTCATTTATTATTAAGATTCTTGTTTCACCAATTCATGCCTGAAACCGTTTAGAATAGATCTTAAGCAACCTCTAATTAATACCATAGCTGTTCTGTTATATTCGTGCTCTATATTTGTGTATGTATCATTGGCTGTGGATGTTGGAGTCAAACTACGCATCAATAGTCATAAGTATCACTGTCTATTAACTTAGTTCGTGTGCACATGCATATAGAATTTATGGTTTGACTCTTGATGGGTGATTGTGTTTCTCTTTAGTGTGTTAGTGTTGGTGTTTGGAAACTAGTGGAGTTTTGCTGCTATAAAATTATTAGGCAGTTGGGAGATATACAATTTAGAAAATAACTCGTGTCAATTATTGATATAAGTTAACATGCATCATATGTAGTATTCTAGTGATATAGATTGTGTTTGGACCATTTGAAAACGTTATTTTATTAAAAATAGATATGGATTATACCACTTTTAAAAAATAAAAGTCACTAAATAAAAATTTTATACCGTTATTAGAAAATTCAGATAGATTCTTCATCCCTGTTTTCTCTAGTGTGCTCCACCCTAGCATTGGACCAAATTAAACATCCTTTAAATTCTAATCTCTTATCCTTTTGAAATGTGAAATTGCACGTGTATATTTAAATGCAATTCATATACAAGCAATTCTAATATAGTCAACCATATTCATTATAACTATAACACTTCTCTTCCTCATTTAATTGGCATATATAACATGTGTTGATCAACATTCATTGAAGTAGAATTGAATAAGTTTGCATTCCTATAACAATTCATTTCAAATTAATAGGGCATCTTGACCTTACCAGCATTTTACATCAAATTTTCATTTAAAACGAGCTATTTCAACTCTATATTTAATACTTTTCATTTAGTCGTTTCACATTGTATCATTCAATTTTCCGCATCTGTATTCTAAATTTATATTATTTCTATTTTTCATAATATATTGTGTAAAATTATTGCTTAAAAGAGTAATATTTTTTAATATAAGATATGATTCTTTTGTTTCCAAAAATGGCACGTCAAAAAGTGAAATAAGAGTCTTCATATATAGGTTGCACTCAATCATACTCACCGATAACACAGAATCTATGTTTCTTTAAAAAATATTCTTTAAAACAAAAAGGAAGATAAGAATGAGGATAAATCTTAATCTTAAATCCAAACTCAATCAAACTCTCACATGGAGGAGACATATCACCAAACCCTAAAGTTATAGCCTGCAACCTCATGATCCCTTTTCTTCATTAAATTATCCATTTAGAAATTAGGTACAAATGAAAAAATAATAATATAATGATATGATATCATGTCTGGATCTGAGTCTGGTGGCTTGTATTGAATAGTCTTTTAGCTGTATGACTATGACCCAAAAACAAAAAATCTGATTTACATGCAGAAGCAACATGGCATCTTTAGATATAAGTATGACACGTGTGCATGGTCTTCAATAATATTCCACACGTTTCCTTTATATGTCATGCAACCATGTGAATCCCATTAACAACCTAACACTGTAGACTTAATCCTTTCTTACTATTCACACAACCTATATAGTCCACTGTGTCGGCCTTCTACATACCATTTATTTATTTATTATTTTTTATTTTTTACATTTTAGATTGAAGAGTTTAGTTCATACCCACATGAAGATACTTAACCTTATCTTAGCAAAAAGAAAGGAAATTTAATGAAAAAATGAAAACCAATTTAAGTATGTAAAAAGAGTACTTAAAGCAAGAAACATGTATAATGATAGAATTGTAAGTTAGTGGGTGTAAAAGCAAAAAGAGAGTGAAGGGAATATAGGGGACATGGTGGTGAGTGATGACCGAAACCAAGTGAAAGTGCGTTTACGATTTATAATTTATTTATAAATAGATTAATTTTTTTAATTTTTAAAACTATGTCGAATAGTATTAAGCTTCGAAAAGGTTTTTTCAAGTGAAATTTAAAAGAAAAAAAAAAATTTATAATTGAGAAATTAATTTTCAGTAAAATGATGTATATAAAATAAGAAATGATTGCAATTGGTCCACAGAGTGTGTCCTTTTGAATCTGTTAAGTTTGACTGTCATGTAAGAAAAGACAACTCGCACCTCTATCGGGCGCTTCTTTCATTTGATTTGATGCCTACTTGTTGGTAGTGTAGTATCTCAGCTTTGTATTCCATTGAATTCTCAATAATATTTTTATCAATGCAGATGTGATGTGATGTGTGTTGAATTTTGAATGTTTTCTTGAGTTCTATATTTGTTAGTTTGGTTTGTGAAGTCAGAACACGGACTATATACTGGGATCTGAAGGACATACATGCAAAAATACTTGATGTGAATGTGGATTTTATTTACAAAACAAATAAAAAGGTAAAAGAATTCCAGATTAAAATATTTGTATTCTGACTAGCTTTGATGTTGTCATTAAATGCTATCTATTCTATTGTCAAATTTAAAGATTATAAATACCAGGGTCTGAGAGGAAGTTAGACTCGTAATTGGTAAACAGGAATAAACATGAAGATAACGATGGTGGTAGGAAACAATTTAAAATATTTGAATACCATTTAATTATGATGTGTACTTGTCACGAATTTCTTACAAGAGGAAACTTCCTCATAGTAATTCACTCATGCTTCTTTTCGCCACATCAATACATTACATTATAAATGGACACCTCAAGCATTATACGTCGTAAGACAAAAGATAAATAAATAATAAATTAATTAATTAATAAGCAGTTTTATATTATTTCAGATTAAATATAAAATAATTCGAATATGAATTTAAATAATAACTATATTTTCAATTTAAAAATACATCGGAACCAGTTAAATTATTAATTTAAATTCAAAATTTTTAGCATTAAAAAAACAAAATAACTATTTTACAACTTGAATTCGACAGGTAAATTTAAATTACGCACTCGATGAATTAAATTGAGCCTGAAAGTCAAATGGGCTCATTTACATAGCTGTGACCACAATTTAACAGAATAGTAAATAGAAATAAAATTAAAAACATTAAAATATTACATTCACAGTTCATCCAAATTACACCGTTCACACATAAACCCTAAGTAACATGTACCACCATGAAGGAAAAGCTAATAAGTGTACACTTTCTACAGGCCTCACTGGGCGGTGGATTCTCCTTCCTGTATAATTAAACAAATAAATAAAAACTATTACGTAGGAGTTTTTTCTCTTCTCATTTTAAAAAAATAAATAATGAAAACAAGTTCCTCGATGGTCGTGTGCACCAGCAAGTGACTCAATTCTCTCTCTGTCTTGCCCAGATTTCACATTCATTCATCTGCCTCTCTTTATATCTCTCTGTCACTTGAACACTTCTCTTCACATCTCTTCTTCTTTATATTCTGTTATTCTATTCTTCTCTCTTTCATATTTCGAAAATGGACTCTTCTTGGTTAGCTTTTTCTCTCTCTAACATCAACAACAATAACATCAACACTAGCATCATCTCCTCCACTACCACCAACACCAACCACAACAACAACTCTAATCTCTCCCTCTTCCAGTCCTTCTCCTCAGGTTTTTTCATTTTTTTTTTTGTTATTTTATTTTCATTTTTAGTTTAATGAGACTGTTTTGATATAGTTGCTGTTCATCTGTCAGTGAAAGACGATAGTGAAAATGGATACAGTACTGATCCGAAGCTTGAAGATTTCTTAGGACATGCAGAGACGCAACGAAATCAACAACAAGAACCGAATCAGTTACTGTTATTCTCTAACGCCTCAACTAACAACACTAATCAGATTTACGATTCTGATCTCAAAACCATCGCTGCCAGCTTCCTCCGTGGCTTCAATGACTCCTCCTCTTCCTTTAAACAGCCTCCTCCGATCGTCGACTCTTCCTCCTCCTTCTCAGCAACCGCCGTCACTCCCAAAAAACCAGTCGAAACATTCGGTCAGCGGACCTCCATCTACCGTGGAGTCACTAGACATAGATGGACCGGGAGATATGAAGCTCATTTGTGGGATAATAGTTGCAGAAGAGAAGGTCAGAGCAGAAAAGGAAGACAAGGTAATTTTAATTTAATTTAATTAGTTAAATTAATGTTTAATTAGATCTTGTCTGATTTATTAATTTTTATTTTCATGTGGTAAATGATTGCTGCTATGGATCATGATTATTATCATCATCAATTCAGTTTATTTGGGTGAGTTTTCATTTTTGGTACTTCAAATAATTAATATATCATTCAGTTTCCCTATTACACAATGAATATACTTCAAATTTCACAGATTTTATATTTCGGTGTTTTTTATTAGGTGGGTATGATAAAGAAGAAAAAGCAGCTCGAGCTTATGATCTCGCTGCTCTTAAATACTGGGGTCCAACTACCACTATAAACTTCCCTGTAAGTATAAATTTATCTATTTTAATCATATATATATATATATATTTAATTGTTTTTATTTTAAATGAAGATTTCAACTTATGAGAAGGAGCTTGAAGACATGAAGAACATGACTAGACAAGAATTTGTTGCTTCTCTTAGGAGGTATTTATTTATCTTTATATGTATACAGTTTTGAGATTGGTTTTGTGTTTTTGACGGTGTGCGTGTATTATTGTGCAGGAAGAGCAGTGGTTTCTCCAGAGGAGCTTCAATTTACAGAGGAGTTACCAGGCACCATCAACACGGGAGATGGCAAGCTAGAATCGGCCGTGTAGCAGGAAACAAAGATCTCTATCTCGGCACATTTAGTAAATCTCTCAATCTCTATCTCCATCTCCATTTTTACATTTTTACTAACCAATGAACAAAACAGGCACACAAGAAGAAGCAGCAGAGGCATACGACATAGCAGCAATCAAATTCCGGGGACCAAATGCAGTGACCAATTTCGACATGAATCGTTACGACGTCAAAAGCATCGCCAACAGTAATCTCCCAATCGGAGGCACAACCACAACCAACAACAAGACCAAAACCACCTCCGAGTCTCCTTCAAACCAATCTGAGGAGACATCATCATCTTCAACACTCACTTACCCAACACTCCCCTTGACACTACCAATCATCAAACAAGACACTTCAGATTACTACTGGTCCAACATTTTTGGATACAGTAACAGCAACATCAGCACCGGCAGCATCAACAACGTGAAAAGCACAAGCATTGGTTTCACAGCACCAGTGTTGCAAAACCAATCAAGTCTGAATGGTAGTGTATATGTTAGTACTAGTAATGGTACTAATTTGAATACAGTGGCAAATGGGTATGAGATGATGATGATGGGTGGTAATGGTGGTGGTTCAAATGGGAGCTGGATTACACAGTCTTTGCATAATTTTGATAATGGGAAAGGGAATCTGTCTGTGTTTCAGACACCTATTTATGGAATGGAATGAGATCAGAAACACACAGAGATGAGAATCTGTGCAATGGAAGTCAAACTTTTTACTTTAAATAGATTAGATTTTGGAAACAAGAAGGGTCTGACTTATGACTAGAATTTGATCACATGAAAGAGCTGACTCTGTAATACTAACTCTAGTTTCTTTGTTATGCATCTTTATTTTTGCCTTTTTTTTTCCCCATAAAATGAGAAAAGGAGAATCAAAAAATAGTTTTGCTGGTGTAATTTTTGCTTTTGTTTAATAAATTATCAACCTTCAATATGAAAATATGAAATGATCCACAAAATGTTTCTTATTGTAGTAAAGGTTGTGGTGGATGTTTAAATTAAATTAACAAAATTGAAAATAAAGAGATTGATTGGAAAGTGAATTCTGTGATAGGGGCTACAAGCTAAGCTATATATGTCTCTTTTTTGTTTGCTATTCTATTGTTGTTATTATTATATAAAAAAAAAAAAAAATTTCATTACACATCACATCCAAACACTACTTGATTTAATTTAGAAATTTTATTACAAAACCAAATATTATGTAGGCTACTTGAAACCTACCTATGAGATGGATTGGGACCGGACTATACCGTCATACATGTATATTGGAGTATATAAATAATACATCTATGTAGGGTAAAAATGTGTAACAAAAGCATTAAATAAACGATTATTTAATTTTTATTTCTATTTTTAATATTTGGAGTGACTTTTAATAGAATGAATAGTATTTCAAACCATGCGTAATAATAATTTAAATAGTGTTCAATACCATTAACTATTTCAATTTCAATTAAAAAGTTGTCCATTTTATTTTATTTCATCATCCTATAGAATTATTAAGATAAAAATGATGTAGAATGGAAACTGTAACGCTAAATCATCTCGGATCTAGCCGGAACCGAATCGAGAGTGGAAAGTCATTACATTATCGTCATTATAATTCAAGTCACTTAAATAATATTGGGGTGTCAAACACGGAGCCAGAGGGGCTGGCAGGTCCATGCCCCCCAGCTCCTTAAAAATCAGTTATATATGTATTATTGTACTATAGTTTTCAAATTGATAAGTGGCTTGGTGGTTAACACTCTTATTAGTAATAGAAAGGGAATGAGTTTGAATCTTACTCAACCCTAATATTGTTTTTGTTATGGCCCCTCAAACCAATCTTGGCTAGCTCCGTTTCTGGTGTCAAACTCAACATCACGTCTTAATATAAGATAATAATGACTTGTATATAAAGAATTCAGATAACTCCATTAGTACGAGGTTTTTTGGTGGTGATACCCAAAAATAAATCTGTGCGGGCTCGATCCTAACCCAAAGTGGGCTCGATCCTGACCCAAAGCGGACAATATCATACTAATGTGGAAGTTGGGGAGCGACTCCGGAGTGTCCAACAAATAACCTGTAACCGAAACATGTACAAGAGATGTTGATATATACATATACATATGTATAATATGGATCCAATTATCGTAGCTTAAACACCTACCTTCACGAATGTAACTTCACTATATAAAACATACAAAACCATGTTGAAACTATACTTCACGAAACTACATGATAAACTACTTCTATGTACATATATGAAAAACTGTCCTACACAAAATACTATGAACATCGATGATCAATGATAAGCAATGGACTTTATGAGCCCGACCAAAATGATTCTGTTCGATCACATGCTCCATTCCAATTTAAAGAAGAAACAAAGAAAAAGGAGAAAAATAACAAGTTAAAAAGCCAAGTTGGTAAACCTTATCTCAAACACACACACACAAACATGCCCTACATGTAATCTCTTATAACTAAAATGTCCACACAAAAATTTAAAAAGCACACACAACTTGTTTCCATTACATGTAAACACAAGTACCACTAAGAATAGCCAACACCAAGGATAAATTTATAACACATTCTAAATAAATAAAAATTGTATGTTGTACTAGCATTTCAACTTGTTATAGTTATATTTATAGTGAAAGTGATGCATATAGAAATGTTACTTGCACCACAAGTAACCGAAAATAATGAATTTTGTAATTCGCGTCAATATAATGCTTGTGCTTGAAATGGACCAAAAGGGTCACTAGATGGGTAAAAAGGTCAAAATATATGTCTACAAAACTCAACAAACTCAATCTGAACAAAACTCAAGTTACAAATTTGTAGTTATAGACGACTTGCCTCGGACAAGTCACAAATTTTTTTTACTGTTCAATTTATTTTAGTGACTGACGAATTGGTTCGCGACTTGGTAAGTCGTGAAGCGAGTCACAAAATTTATAAGTTGGTCGAATTGAAATCAGGCAACATGGCTTCGCGACAAAGGCCAATCTCTGGGTTTAAAACACATAAAACACAACAAGAGCTACGATGTGACAAACTGAGCTATATGACCAAGCAAGACATACCCAAAACCTGCCCAAGTCACACCTAACTTCGCAATTTCTAATGTCTATTAAATTATCATCAATCCATTAATCAGGGCCTGTTTGGGATTGCTTCTGCTTTTGACTTCTGTCTGTAGAAGAAGAGAAGTGGAAGCCATTTTTAGGAAGCTAATATTTTTTACTTCATCTGGAAGAGCTTCTGGGAGGGCAGAAGCACTTCTGCTAGTTACCCAAACACCATATGAAACAGCTTTCAGAAGCCAGAAGCCAAAAAAAATCAGAAGCCAGTCTATCCAAACAGGCCCTCAATGTGTTAAACTAAACCTGCTCACTAATTAATACTCCCTCCGTCCCAGAGAAACTGTCATCTTTTATGTTTTCACACAAATTAAGAAATGAGTTAATTCCATATAAATATGGAGTGAATTATCTATTATACTCTTAATTAATAAGGGAGTAACTATTTAAATTATAAAACAATCTTAATTAATACTATGGGTAATATAGGAAGAAACTAATTAATACTACTTGGGATGTGCAAATGTGACACTTTAACCGGGACAATTTTTTTTACTAGATGTGACACTTTCATTGGGACGGAGGGAGTATATAATTCCAACTAATGCTAGCATTTAACCATCACCTTCAATAATTAATTAAAGATAGCTTATTAATCTATCTAGTTTCAACTTTTTGTCATGTAGTCAACTATTTAGTATCATGATTTAATCCACTCATTACTCGCAATACAATTAACCTCCTTTTGTATTAACTTAACCTAACATAATACTCTAAGGGCTCGTTTGGTTTACCGTATAAGATACAGGATAGTATAATGTTATACTATCCTCTCTCATATCTAGCATTTGGCTAGTTAATGGAACATGATAAAGTTATACGATTCTCTTTCTTATATGGTTGACACATGATAAAATAATCCTCAAGAAAAGTTATGATAATTTTATCCTGTAATGGCCGTATTAGAATTTTTACCATTTTAACCTTATATCTATATTTATAATGGGGTTGGTAATTGGTTAGGTTTGAGTTTATTATCTAAACCCGAATATTTAACGGGTTCGGGTTGACACATGAGTCTACCTGAATATAAAATAATTATTTATTTATTTTTTAAAAAAAATATTATATTATTAATTTTTTAAACTTTAATCACTATTAAATAGGTAAAATATTCTTTCTAATTTAATTTGTTTTAAAACTAAATTTTAATTATTTTTTAATTTTTAAATAGATTTAATTATTTATTTATTTTATTGTAGCAGATTCGGGTCAATCCACGGCTAATCAATACGATTGACATATAAATTCTTTAGGGATATTTTGGTATTTTACATTACTGTCCTATCGCTTAATCAATGTTACCAAATACAAGTTTAGTATTATTTTATCCTATCATGTTGCTTATACGATTACCAACCAAACATAATTTTGTATAATATTATCCTTATACAAAACTACTTATCCTTATTCAGTTCTTTATACTATCATGTTCCTATCCAATACGGTGAGTCAAATGAGTCCTAAATAGCTAAGTTATATTTGGTTAAGATTATAATAAAAGCCATTATATGATTAAAATCCGCAGTATTACTAACTCCTTAGACAACCCAAAATCAATCACTAACACTCACAAGGTCTCCTCTTACCAACACTCATCAAGCACAAACCACGACATAAGCTATCAACAAAATTCAAATGCATTATCAATACACAATCATTTAGTCGGGAAACTATTCCCCAACGAAACCAAACAAAAACACACTCATGGCATATTTTGGCTAACCATATTAATTTGATAATGTTATCTTATTAGCCAATCATTTTTATCATTTTCGTTCATTTAGCCTACATCACTCGGTGAAATGGGAACGTTATTGGACCGAAGTCCCACTATTGGACCGAATTCCCACTATAGACCGAAGTCCCACTATAGACCAAAGTCTTACTACTAATTGACATTTTCTCTCCACCAATACACCGCTATTGTTTCTAAGTACTTCTGAACTCCTAAGGCGCCATCACTATTATTTTGAAAGCTAATTAGGATTTTTAAACTAGTTCAATCAAGTTCAGTATAACAAAAGGTTATGCTACACCACATATTGACAATCATTCAAACAATAATCAAAGTTAATCCATTCCATAGAAAATACTTATTCTTTTAGCTAAAGGAAGTATTCGAATAATTTAGCTAGATTCAATTATGGACATTATAATGGCACAATGCAATCTATTTCCTAAAGCCAATCATCAAATTTATGTCATCACTTTCAGCAACCTAAAACTCACAATAACACACAAAATGTAAATGACAAAAATCGGTTTACCAACCTTAATCGCAATCCACCCAAGTCAATCAAGTTCCTCCCTGAATCGGTACCGATTTCCCTCCGCCTTAGTCCTATAAAGACCCAAATAATTTTAGTTTAGTTCGTAAAGCCAATTACCACCTTTTTAAGTTTAAAATTGTTATCCACAACACCAAAATACACTCTTTCATCTTTAAAACCATTTCAAATCATTTTTCCAAAACAGGGCGAATAATCAAATTAGGAAAAATCACATTTACGAAATGGAAACAATAGTACATAAGGTTTCACTACTAGCCAAAAAGAAAAGCAGTCTAAAATCCTTCAATTTGAATGACAAATAAGATGATAGAATTATCTTGAACCCTTGTTCATTCAAAGATTTAAAACACTTTACCAAGAATAATCAACTATCTAGACCGATTCCAATGTAAAGGACAATTGAGAAGAAATTCATAATCATTTCATAATCAAAAGGCAAAACCTCAACGTTGGTAAAAATGGTTTTCTCACTTGCTATATTTGAGAGGAAAAAAGACAAGACAATTCTATGTAGCTCCAAAATCCCCTTGCAACTGGCTGGTAAAAAAGTGAAAACATGTTGAATCAATGAAAAATCCCTTATTTGATGATTTGTGAGAAAAATCAATATGCGTGTGTCAGTGAATTAAAAGGCGCGCCTAAGCGGTAGGGGCCACGATGCGAAAGCACAGCGCATTCAATTTGATGAGGCGGGGCGGGGTCCAAGAAGCGCGCGCTTCTCTGCAATAGGCGTGTAGTGACCTAGGCGCATTTATAAAAACCAACTGCTAATTCTTCTGTGTTTGTTGTGTTTGTCAATACAGTACAAATTTTACAGCAGCCAACATTAATGATACATTTATTATTACTTTCTCTCTCTTATTTTAAACTAATTTAATATATATTCTATAAGTTGAAAATGGAAATAAAAAGATATTGATAGTACCCTATATCCTAGGTTATCATAAAATTAGAAATTAAAGTGTAAAAAACCTATAAAAGTCTAAGAGATACATATGGAGGTATGTACTAACATACTAGACATATCAACCTTTTGTTTTTTATCTTCCACTACATCAAACTTCCCTCATCTACCCACCGCCTCCCTTCAGCAATTTCAACATCTCCCTTCTGCCTCCCTTAAGCAAAATCAGACTCCAAACTAACAACATCTCCAACGGACTACTTGCTGACACTGACCTGGACTTAGGTATGTCTATTTCTCTATTAGCATTTCTGTCTTTAAAACTCATGGTAAATTCACAACTAGAATCTTTTTGAATATACTATATCAAGCTGCATGTTTGTGGTGTGCAAATATTACTCATTTCACTTCTCTGTGAAGACTACTTTGTTATTGAACTATTGTAGCTCAGCAGTATAGTGTGCTCTGTTATTCTACTCTATTATTGTTCTTCTGATGTGTTATTATTCGATTATTGTTTAGATGTATAATCTATTCCGTTATTGCTCTATTATGGCTCTCCTCTACTCTGTTATTGTTCTGCTACTGCTCACCAATATATTGGTCTGTTATTTCTCAGCAGTACAGTGTGTGTTTCAATACTATTACAGTATATATATGTGTTGTATAGTGTGTGTTTGAATACTATTACAGTTTATGTATGTATTGTTAATTTATTAATTATAATTTAATAAGATAATATGTTGTTAAAAATGCATATTTGATGGCATCTAAATCTGATCCGGCTTGGAAATATTTTGTGAATCCCGATCCAAATGATAGAAATAGCACAAAATGTTTATTATGTAATTAAGTGAAAAAAGGTGGAATACATCGGGCAAAACAACATTTAGTTGGTGGATTTAGGAATACCACTAGTTATCGAAATTGTCTGGATTCTGTAAAACAAGAAATAAGAGAGTTTATGGAGAAGAAAAAGAATGAGAAGGATGCCCGAACAAGCACCGAACCGAAAAATGTGGAGTTTGAATTCGGAGAGGATATGATGATGATGGTAACACTATTGGGGGAGCCTCTACTGCTGAAAAGAAAAAGGGTCAATTAGATGTGTTATTTGCTCGTGATTCCAATGAAGTTGCTAAAAAAATGAAAGGTAAACAATTAAAGGTGGATGATATTAATAACGCGGCAAAGAAAGAATTACGAATGCGTGCTGTTAGGGATGTTGAAATGTGGTTATGTGATTCTGGGATGCCTTTCAATGTTGCTTCATACACTAGCTTCCAAGAAATGATAGAATCAATAGGTCAATATGGTCCAGGAATGAAGGAACCAACTCCTTATGAATTAAGGGTTCCACTCCTAAACCAAGAGGTAGAGACTACCAAAATTTTAATGAAAGATCATCAAGAGGCATGGGCTCAATATGGCTGCTCAATATTGTCGAACGGTTGGAAGGATAAACGAGAACGAATGTTGATAAATTTTTTAGCCAATTGTCCTAAAGGAAGCATTTTTCTAGAGTCGGTTGATGCCTCTGCCTATGCAAAGACGGGTGAGAAGATATTTGAGTTGTTAAGTCAATGCGTGGAAAAAGTTAGAGTGAATAATGTCATCTAAGTTGTCACAGAAAGTGCCTCTAATAATGTTTTATCAGGTACATTACTCTATTTACTTACTGGTATTACTTACTGGTACATTATTTACTGCCTAAACTACTACTCTGTTTTACTCACCGGTACATTACTTACTGCCCAAACTATTACTGCATTAAATATTACTCTATTTTATTTATTGTACATTACTTGATGCCTAAACTACTATTGCATTAAATATTACTCTGTTTTACTTACTGCTACATTTTTTTAAATAGGAAAATTGTTGTTTTACTTACTGGTACAATTTTTTTAATAGAAAAATTGTTGATGGCAAATACACTAAAATTATGTTCACAACCAGATGCACTACAAGTAAGGCTAAGGATTTTTATTGCAAATCTTTGTAGTGACGGTGTTGAATCACCATATGCAGCCCACCAATCAGCTGGAAAAAAAAAAGAAACAAATTAGATATATTATATAAAAAAAATAAAAACAAACTGTATTGTTGTATTGCACCATACTCACATGGTATTTGAGCATGTGAGTTTAATTTCTTTGACGCGTGTCGATTCCGTCAAATATAATTAATTCCTGCAATGTAGATAGTAATAAACAGGGTCGATCCACTGAGAACGGTTTAATCAACTTTAATTTTGCAAATGACCTATAGAATAAAATTTGGGTGTTCGAAATGTCGATTGATGAATTAAGTTACTAAAATCTTGAAATAGAATATTAATAGAGGGAAGCGATCCAGCAAAGTCCGGTTAATATATTATTGTGCCGATCATTGAAGCTAAAAATAAATATGCCAAAACAGTAACCATAGTTATAGTCGTTGACGTCGCGCCTAACAACCTAGTCTTCCCTTAATGTTTAGACTAACCGGAAAAGCTCCTTTAAATTAGCCCCTAACCTATCGATAACCCCGACAAGCGCCTGACAGATTCAATCGTAGATTGCATAAAGTATGAGGAAGACCTATGGTCATAGCCAGCAAATCAATAAGCATGTTTACTAATCTATGATCACAACACCACACAGTCCGACGGATCAAAATGTTTGCTACCTAGGTTAAATCAATTAAACAATTACGGATTTAATTTCTTTAACTAGCATGATATTAACCTAATCAATCAACTAATTGGCCAAATCAATTAATCGATCAAGAAAATATATTCAACCCTAAAACCAAGTAATTACAGTGGTGTAATGAATACTACGAGCATAAGCAATGAAAATCAATTCTCACAACACAAAAATAACTAAACGACTTTACTGGATCATAATAATTTAGCTAGCTGTGGTCACAGCTAGCATCATAATCATAAAATTGTACGTATCAAAACTAAAACAGAGCAAAGAATGCAGAAAAAAATCCCTTAATCCCCACTCAAGAAAAACAAAACGTACCATTTTTCTCTCCAGAGTTCCCAATATACTATCCAAATTCTAATGCTAAAAGAATGGAAATGAGAAACAAACTAATCCGCAAATCATTCTAATTCAAATGTTCATTAATTAAAATGCATAAGACTCGGTCTTCAATTGATTCTTCACTCTTTCACTTGGAAAAATCTTTAAGAACCCCTTCAAATCCTTCGAAATCACCAATTGAGCTTCAACTGTTCATAAATCACCAAACAAGCAAAATTAGAGACAAATATTCAAATAAACCCAAAAATTACTAAGAAAAACCATGCACAAATATACACAATTTGCGCTCTGTCATTCTTACACTTGTGTAGTTTAATTTTTGGTATATACTAACAAATTCTTATATTTTCACAGTTGCATAGTGATCGTAGAAACAGACTTGACCAATCTCATTTGAATGATTTGGTCTTTGTGAAATATAATAGAGCATTAAGACGTCGTTAATGAGAGATACTATTGATCACATCTCATTGCTTGAAATTGATGATTGTAACGAATGGCTAATAGGGAAACTTGATAAAGATGAGGATATTGCTTTTTTAGATGATGAAGAGTTGACATTGAGAATTGTTACTAGGACTGCTGGAGTTGGACAGCCTAGTTATCAACTTAGGAATAAGGGCTCAAGTGATATTTTTCTTCTATATCAAGGTTAGAGAATGATGAGCAAGAGATTGAAGAAGAAGGGAAGGTTTTAGAGACGAGGCGGAAGATGAGATTGAGTTGGGAGATGAGTATGACATTGATCTTGATGATGCATAATCATCATCATTGACCTATCTTTGCTACACATTTAATTTAGACTTTTGTTTTCATTTATGTTTTATGATGCATTTTGAAGTTAAGATTTAGTAGTGGCTAGTTATTAAGTTCTAACTTAATTGTTGCTAGAGGACTACTAGCATTTTATTTGAAAACACTAATTTTAATAAAAGCATTTTAAATAATTTAATTTAAATATAATAATTTAAGTTAAACTTATTTCATAATTTTATTTAACTATTAAAATCATTTAAAAATGGTAGGCGTTTTCAAAATGTTATAGAAATCCAAAACTATTGAAAAGATATTTGTGGGATCACGTAGTACATAAATAGCAAAATGAGACACAAGAATCGATGGGAAGCAGAGAAGAGAATAAAGAAAAAGGCAGTCCAAATAGGGCCAAGCCAAGCTTGACTCACCATCAAAGTTATCATAAACCAAAAAGTCCCTTCATAAACATACTTTGCTTTTCTTTTACCTCATACACTACAAGACAAAACAACCAAAAAAACATTATTGTAAATTTTAAGTTTGAATTCGGTTTTGTGTATATAATTTATTTATATTGAAAATGAAATATTTAAATGTCTTTTTTGCAATTGTAGAATTGTGTAGCTTTCGGCGTTTATTGCATTAACCCACTACACCACCATAATATAAGCCTCTTTTTTTACTCTCTTTGTCTAAATTGTGGATTTATTCGTGTATAATTTATAGTTTTATTTAATATAGTACTATAATATATTAGTAAGGATGTCAATCACATTGTATTAGAGTATTTGAGAGATTAGGTAAAGTTATATTAAAATATTTGAAAAAGTAATAAATTTAATAGAAACCGTCTTAAATTATTTATATACTAGAAAATAAGTCTGCGCTACGCGTATTTGCTGTAAATTTTTTTTAAAGAAATAATATTATTTTAAATATAAAATATTTAATTTATTATTAAGGGGTGAATTTTCTTTAAAACATATTAGTTTGTTTGAATAATTAATTAAATTATATTTTAAAATTATTTATAAACTATATATTTAAAAAAATTAGTAAAAATAAAATTATTTATTAATTAAATTTTAAATATTATTTTGGATATATAATGTAATATATAAAATTGAAAAATATATGTATTAGTTTTCATGTCTATTTGGCTAACTCCACGGTGTCTCTAATTGTTAATATATGTTTTATTTTTTATTTTAATTTTAAAAATTTTATGTGATATTAATATGTTTAAATTTTTTCACAAATATTAATATATTTTTTATAAAAAAAAATAAATATTTTTTAAAGCATATATTTTTTTTATTATAAAATGCATATATATATATATATTTACAAAAATATATTTTTTATTTGTTTAAATTATAAAATTCTCTTAGGTATATGAAGTTTGTTTATTGTATTAGTTATATAAGTGTATATAATAATAAAAATTTCTTATTAATAACAATGCATGTATCATTAATGATGTGAGTGGCATAAGTGTAAATAAGAGTCAAAGTTTAGTCTTATTATTAGGTTGAATATTATTAATTTTATGAGTGGCATAAATATAAATAAGAGTGAAGATTTACTCCTATTACTAATTATGAATAGAAGAATTTTAAGCCTGCCACGTAGGCGGTTTCTGTAACTCTTTTATATAAATATATAGATTATACGTTTTTATTTGAGTATTTAAGACAACAAAAATCTATCCAAACATAACCGTTTAAAATTTATTAAATTGAGAAGTAATTTTATTTTATTTATATTTTTACGATTATTAAAATATTTTAAAATAGTTATTTTTACTTTATTTCATAAATTTTAACTTTTAATATTCAATATAATTTTTTATTTTTATGATTTATCATTTAAATTAAAATTTTAATTATTTTAATCAGTCAAAATTAATTTTAAAGAAAAAACTCTTGAATTTAAATAATTTTAACTCATTTTATTATGCGTGAGCCGTTAATATTCGAAATAATTCAATTATTAAAAAATATGAATATTTCTTTTTTGAAAAAATCGATTTTAAATTTATATTTTAATATTTTATTTTTTTAAGTATAAAATAAAGTCATTTTATTCTATAAATTTACAAATTTATAGATAAAAACACGTCGAAAAAATATTATTAAATTTTTTTCCCAAATTCATGAGACTATATTAAATTAATAAACTGAGAAATATTAGTAAAATATATTATCGTGGTAAGAGGGATTCAATGCTCGTCTCCTCGAAGAATTTGTCTTTAACAAAAAAGTTGAGTATGGGTTGTCATAATCATTTTGTTTTTTGTTTTTGTTTTGGAAATTGAATGATCAGGTCATATTTATAACATGTCTAAATTATATATAATATAATAATAAATATAAGAATACAAACAAAATATAGAGCAACATGACTTGAATGTACAGAATATACATTCCGTGTACCTGAATTTGAATACATGAATTCATTGCTTTTAGATTTTGTTTGTATTTGACTCTTGTATTCTTCCTTTCACTATATTTTTTACACTTGAATATTTTCATCAAATAAATAGAAACCCCATATTTACTTAAAATGGCTAATTTTTAAGAAAAATTCTAAGTCTTAAAACTAGTCAAATGCAACACTGCAAAAAGATAATCATACTAACACCTTTTTCTTTACAACAACAATCTCTTTTATCATTAAAAATCCACACTATTTTTTTAAAAAATAAATATAATTTTAATTGAATTAAGTATAGTCTCAATCCTTGTTTGGCTTTTGTTTACAACACATGTCGGCCACCACCACCCTTTTATCACTTTATTGCTTTGACTAATAACAACTCTTCTAGCTCTATCTCACTTTCTTTGACCATATAAAATTATTTTTTAAATATTAATCATGAAGAGTTTAGGGTTTGTGTCTACTTGAATGAGTACAAAACTATCGTGAATCTAGGACAAAGATAAATAGTTTTAATTAATTCAGTGTGTTTAATTAATCTAATTGGTAATTATTAAAATAATTATGTAGTTATGAGAGTGCACGTGGTGGTGGTGGTGGATATTAGCTATGCGTGCGTGTTGATTAATTTGTTTGTATTGAAATATATATATATATTAAATATATATATATATATATATAAATAATAAGATGAGTTTATATTTTATAAGGTAAGGAGTGTAGGAAGACAAAAGTGGTTGATTTGATAGAAAGAAATACTAATAAATATGAATTGGGCCAACTTGGGCCAAGTTGAGGAGAATAAAAGGCTAATCACGTGAGTCTATGTTGTATGTTTTAATTTTATATGATTAATTAGATTCTATTTTAAGGTGTACCTCAAACTTAATAATTTAGTAGTGGTATATGATTATGCTATATAATTGGCCGGTTTGGATAGTGTGATTTTTGGCTTCTGGCTTCCAAAAGTTGTTTTAGATAGTGTTTGGGTAACTGGTAGAAGTGCTTCTACCTTCCCAGAAGCTTTTCTAGATGAAGTAAAAATATTAGCTTCCTGAAAAATGACTTCCACTTCTCTTATTCTACAAACAGAAGTCAAAAGCAGAAGCGATCCCAAACAAGCCCAATATAAGGTTTACTTAAAATGTCTGTGTTTGATGAGATGAGATTATTTGTGAAGTGGGCCTTGAAGCCCATTTAGTTGTAAATGGATTCAGTCTATAGGTCACATTTGGGCCTACTCTTCCAAATGAACCAGTCCAGTTCTAATCCAATATCAGATCCAGTTCAAAGGGCGGGAGTCCAAATGGATTCATCAAGAAAGTTAACTTCCTACTAATCCAAATTTCAAAGTTTGTAAATTTAAATAAAAAAAATTTTAAAAAATAATTAATATATAAACTTAATTCAAAATTTCACTTAAAAAAAAAAAAAAAAAACTATTCTCTCCTTCAATAATTACACATAGTATCAATACTTTTAATTAAAAAAAGTCTAATATTTTATTTGAGAGTATAAGTATTTCCATAAAAAAATCTAATAAAAAAATACATGTAAATACACCCCAATAGCTTTGCAACTTTAATGTCATGCTTAATTGAAGTTATGTAAATAATTCAATAACTTTTTTCTATTTTATTCAAAACAATTTCTTTAAATTTATTGTTCTACATATATTTAACACATAAATACCTACATTCACTTATTAAAAATTTAAAAATAAAATTTGTACCGATATATTAGATATTTAAATTTCAGTAACGATATTTTAAAATAAATATCATCTTTTATAAGAAAACTTAATTAAATTTATGGATATTTTATAATTGTTCCTTTTTAAAATTTTTATTATTTTTCAAAATTACTATGGGTCATTCAAAATCTTGGAAGTCACACCATTACATAGCCCAACTAAGTATAAGTAGTGGGCCGGCCCGTGAAAAAAAATCCTCTAATCTTCTCACAAATAAATCATTTTTTACACAGGTACGCAACTATAATTTATTAATGTAATATTTAATTTAATTTGTTATATAACTTATAAAATTTAATATATTAGAATTGAATATATTAATTTCATATTTTAAAAAAATTTTAATATCAAAATTGAAATTAAAATAAAATAAAATTATTATTAAAATCAATATATAAAAATATAATTAAAAAATAATAATTTCACATTTTATACAATAGTGTGAAGATTTAACATCTTTATTTTATGTAATAATTATTTCAATTAAGTCTTTTAAATTTCAAGAAAATAATTATAAATCTATTTTTTTTTAAATTTACAAATTAAAATTTAAAAAAATTAATTTTTATTCTGTAGCTCTAATTTCCAAAATATTGCCTGAATAACGGAATTGGTAAATTATACTTCAAAATATCTCTAAAATCGCGTTATTCACTTAAATGATGCTCACAGCATGTGAATTATGCTCACAATTTATCAGTGATTTATACAGTTAAATTCAAAATTTTAGAAATTTATTTTTTAAAAAATTTAAAATAAATATATAAGTAATTTTTTTATACTTTTGAAAAACAAAAATTCCCTAGTTTTAGTTATAAAATTCATTTAAAATAGTTGTTTTCTGGGTTAAAAGATAGTAGAGTATATTTAACAAAGGTCATTGTCATTAGGTACAATTTTTCTATTTTAAATTTAATTATTTATGTCCTTCAATTTCCATTTATAACCCCACTTGCATTGCATGGCACTCTATCTTATTATAAATGTGTAGTATCATCTTTCTCAATCAGACCCACCCATTTCCAAGTAAGAGTTTTTTACTTCTCATTTTTTAAATATATATTTTCAACTAATTTAGCTAAAAGATAACGGTTAAAAATCTCAATCTATTTGAAATTTAAAAAATTAAAAATTTATAAAAAAAATAAAAAAAAATTAAAATTGATATTTTTAAATTTTTAAAAGTTTTTTTAAATAATATTTAAATATTTTTAAATGTTGAAATTTAAAAATAGAATAATCATATTTATTTATATAAATTCCCTTGTATTTCACTATAGTAATAAAATTTATTCATGATGGGTATTTTTCACAATCAAATTACTGCACCTAATATCAAAATTACTAAAATATCCATAACATATTTAAATAATTACTTTAAGTATCGTTTCAATTTATTTTACTATTTTAATTTAATAAAATAAAAAATTATTAATATAATTTTTTTTATAATATTATCTGGTTAACTTAAAACTGTTGATTCATATTTGATTTTCACTAAACCATTGTAAATACATTACAAATCAAAAGCAATTTATGTAATTAAAAAATACATGATTAATATATAGTAGCGGAGAGCAGTTTTCGGTTTTTACCGAAACCGAACAAATAACCGAAAAAAAATTCGGTTCGGTTAACCGAAAATATGTATATTTTTGGTTTTCGGTTAGTTCGGTTCGGTTAACCGAAAATTGCGGTTCGGTTTTCGGTTTCGGTATCGGAAAATTTCGGTTAACCGAAAACCAAATTTTTAACCGAAATTTCTAGTTTTAAGGATTTTATCTTTAAATTTATTGAAAAAATTAATTATTTTTAAGAAATAAGTAGGTATATTGTCAATATATTTGGTTTTAAGTTATTTTATTAAAAAAATTGGTGTTTTATCTTAAAATTTATTTAAAAAATTTAATTATTTTGAAAAAAATATAATTTTTCGGTTAATTATTCGGTTTTCGGTTAATAATTCGGTTAAGGGCAAAAGTTCGGTTTCGGTTTTCGATTAACCGTTTTATTTTCGGTTCGGTATTCGGTTATCAAAATTTGAAGTTCGGTTAACCAAAAACCGAATTTTCGGTTCGGTTTCGGTTTCGGTTAACCGAATTCTCACCCCTAATATATAGTTAGTTTACTAATTGTAATTTTACTAAGGGATAATGTAATTTTGGGTACCTAAAGTTGTGCAAAATTTTCACTTGGGTACTCCAACTTTTCGAGGTTTCATATAGGTACTTCAACTTGCAAATTACAGGTCATTTAAATCCTCGGGATGACGTGACGCTAAAAGATTGGAGTACCTATATGAAACCTCACAAAGATGGAGTACCTATATAAGGATCTAATTTGCAAATTGGAGTACCTATATGAAACATTGTAAAGTTGGAGTACCTATATATAAATATAATTTGCAAGTTTGAGTATCTGTATGAAACCTCGAAAAGTTGGAGTACCTAAGTGAAAATTTTACACAACTTTAGGTACCCAGGGTTATATTATCCCTTTTACTAATTATATAATGTTGTTTGAGTATAGATGTGGTCTAATCTATTAAGAAAATCAAAGAAAATAGAGTGAATGATCATGAGTCTCATCCTGATCCTTGTTAATATGATTTTTAAAAAAAATAAATTGATCTTGTTAAGTTTACGAAGAAGATTAAAAATGGGGACTTATATGATATTAAAAATGAGGACTTATATGATGTTCTCTGTATTGAACCGTATATTTGTGGCTAATGGAACTATAGTATTTTATTTTATTAGGGTTTAAGATTTAGAATATAATCATAAAAAAATATCAATTAAATCAAACTATAAAACTTCATAAATATAATGAATAAGCATTCATCATTCTATCTAATTACTTTAGTGACAAAAACTTTCAATCAAACGAATAAAAAATAATAAATTATTAATTCGAACATAATTTTTTTTTTTAAATATTTCTTTCCCGTTTTGTTGTTTTAAAGAAGAAAAAAAATAACCAATATATATATTCTTAAGGATACAAATTGTAAAAAAAAAAAAAAAAATTATAAAATAAATTAGTTTATTTTATAGAATTAAATTTAATTATGTATAAAAAATATTATAAAATTATATTTGAAAAAAATATTATCTTTAGTAATTAGTAGGAAATAACAATCCCAAATTTATTATGTAATAACATTTTGTTATTATAATAAATAAAAATTAGAAGTTTATAAATAAATAATTTTTTTTTATAAAGAGATTTGATGTATTAATATTTCAAAACATACAAAAGTTATATGTCTTTACTTTTAAAATTATAAAATGAAAAACACCAGTAATCCTCATCTACATTATTATTGAAGTATACATATTTTAAAAATGACTCGTTATTTAAAAAATATATGTATTTATATTTGTCTATAAGTAGTTTTTAAATGATTTAAGTTTTAATTAATCTTCATCCTCAAAAACAAATGTTGTTGGGTGGTAGCAAGCTGTTGATGATGTTGAGGCAAATATATATAAATATACCTTTATCCGGATTCCCAAAGCTTGAATTATTGAAGAAGCATAAATTAACATTGCTAATTAATCAGAGCACAACTTGATTACCTAATTAATTAATTAATTAATTGAGCTTTCTTGAAAGTTAGAATCAAAGTAGCAGTAGTACTATTGAAGCTGAATTTAAATAATGAGCCTCTTAATATTGTTGTAAAGATGATACTATCCAGAACCATAAAAACAATCCTTTATTGGATTTATGGAATAAAAAAATTAAAATTTTAATTATTTTTATATTTTTCAAAATAATTAATTAATTTTTTAAAAATTTATTTGAAATAAATTTCATAGTAAAATATATATATATATCACATTATTTAGATTATTTAATTTATTATCTTTATTATTATTGCTATGTAAAAAGAAAAATGTAGGTGGACGTGGGTTACACTGGAAGGATTAATTTAGAGCAAAATCACACCACCACTTTGATACTATAGTATAGTATATCTTTATTGATTTGATTAATGAATCAATCTGTGCGATCAATTATAGCAAGTCTGTTGCAACCACTTGAAGCTTTTGTTATATATAGATACATTGGAAAAGCCATGCAATTATGTATTTTGATATAGATTAAGTGTTGTCGAGTTTTGATTGGTTGCTTTGGTTGTGTTAGGTGGCATATAATAGTACCGTTCAACTTAGACTTGGCATCATTCACGGTTTGATTGAACATGCTTTTGCCTAAATAGTGTGGGATTGCCATAGAGAGATAATCTTAATTTGACTGAGGGCATGTTTGGATTGCTTTTGCTTTCCACTTTTGTCCGTAGAAAAAAATAAGCAAAAATTATTTTCAGGAAACTAATAGTTTTTACTTTGATTGAAAGAGTTTTTGAAAGGTCAAAAACACTTCTATCAGTTATCCAAATACCATTTAAAATAGTTTTCAGAAGTCAAAAGTCAATTTATCTAAACAAACCCTGAATAGTTATTACAACTGAAGCAGATTTAGGAGTATACTAAGGGAGTGTTTAGATCCCTTAAGAGTTAATAATTAACCAATTAATTTTTAAGAGTTATTAACAATTAGTTAGCTAATAATTAATAGGAGGTGTTTGAATCCACAATTAACTAATTAACAAGTAATGTCTAAATGACCAATTTATCCCTATTAATTACTAACTAGCTAACTAATAATTAATAAGAGTTAGAGGTTGTGGGGGCAATTGAGTCTTTTGTTATATATTAAGAAGTATTAAGAGATATTAGTAAGGTTGGACAAACTAAGGAAATAATTGTTAAGAGTCCATTCTCTTAAAAATTAAGAGGCATTTAAGAGATCTGTTTGGATCCCTATATATTAATTATAACTCTTAATTTTATCTTTTGAGGGATCCAAACGGGGCTTAAGAGTTTGGATCAATTAATTTATTTGTTTATCGTCTGTTTGAGGTCTACGAGAGTTTTATAGATGAAAATTGTAAATCGGATAATTTAAATTAATATATTCATTTTATTTGCTATTTTAAAATTTTATAAATTTTATATTCAATATTATTCGGTATTTATTTATCCTTTATTTATTGAATTAGAATTTTAATTGTCCGAACCAAACGAAATTAACTATCTAACCATTCTTAGTGGATTTAAATAGTTTTAGTTATATATCATATTAGTATGAGTGATTAAATAATATTTTATAAAATTTTGAAGATTAAAATGAGTAATTACTATAATGTAAAAATTCGTCATACATTTTTCAATTATTTACGAAATAGATAGTTAAATGGGTGGAAAATAATCAATTATATATATATATATTAAATAATTAACAAAGCCATGAAATTGAAAATGTAAAAAAAAATGAATATAAATTGATGAGGATAATAAATAAATAATTTTATATAAAATTAAGATAAATAAAAATGTCGTTTATCCACGAAGTATAATTTATTTTATTTTTAAAAAATGTCATATTATATAATAATTCCATATCATATATTAAAAATAATTTAAGTGTAAATTTTAAATAGTATTCAATTATATGTATAATTAGGGCACATATCCACGCGTTGCGTGGGGAAAATTCTTTGATATGTTGATGTTATATTTTTTTTAAAAAAATAAATAAATAAAAATAAAAAATAAGATGAATTCACATTACAAATATTAAATTTGGGTCTTATTAAAAAATTAAGTCATTTATTAAAAGACCAGTTAAATGCAAATGATGTAGTAACAGAAAATTGAACTTATTAACGGAAGAAATTATAAAACACCCCAGACAAGTTTTGAATAGTTTGAATTATTTGCTAATCAAATAATTGGTTGATACAAATGTAATCCTTTCAATATTTAATAAATTAAAATATAAAAAGCATGAAATAAAAAATAATAAAATAATAAAATTTACATCTATTGTAGCATGTTCGATCAATTTGGGGTCGGGGTCGGAAACAGAAGATGAAGAAGCCTACACAAATAACGTATTAATGTAAGAAAACAAAATTGATAACTGAAAAGAAAAATGTATTATCATATACAAGGCTTATACATATTCTACAAAAAGCAAATCACATCAACATTGTAATATCAATGATGCGAAAAACGGTCTTGTACGTCCGTATATACCGTTTATACGACGTACAAGACCTGGGTCGTTCGAAAACAGTCATATACGGTGCGGGTATGGATGGTACCGTATCTATACAGAAATTAGACAGTTTATTACCGTATACCGTATATACGGCAGTGTATACGGTCATACGATATGGCTGCTGATAGAAAACAAAATAGCAAAAGAAGAGGAATTGTACATCTTCGTGTGTTTACAATCCTTTCCGTTGTAGGTAGTTTTTGCCTCTCACTATCCTCAACAAAAACAATCTCATATCAAGTTTATGCTCAACAAAAACAATCTCATATCAAGTTTATGTGATTTAAGATCTATGACCATCTGCGCATTTAAACAGTTTGACAACGCTAAGTTTAGTGACAGGTGTTAGAAAGCCATTACATTCACTAACCTGATGTTTTTACACAATACTATAAGCCACCTTACTTGTTGCCAGGTGTTAAAATCCACTAAGCTAAAGATCTTACTCCTACCCACTAACATGGTGTTACATAGCCACTAAGTTGAAGATCTTAGTCCTACCCACTAGAGGATTTTACTTCTTGATGAGGTGTTACATAGCCCTATCTTGGTACTAGACTGATGTTTTTTTTTTTTTTTTTTATATCTTTATCTCAATGTATTTATTATTATTATTATAAATTTAAAATTAAAAAATATATAATTTATATTACTTCAATATTTTATTTAATATTTTCCGTATCATCGGTCCGTTTCGACCGTGTTGATACTCCCGTATTACGTATCGGATGATGGCCGTACCGTCACCGTATCCGTATTTCACATCATTGTGTAATATAATAGAATATTAAGAAATATCAATATCCTTTTAATTTCGAATAATCTAAACATTATATACTTAAAAGGTAGTTGCAAAACATACACCTATTACAAACATAGAAGGCTCTACATCCTCACTAATATTTACAAAAATTAGTGCATGATTTCAGAGATTGCTACTATTATTAAAATCTAAAGGGGTAGCATTCGACTTTCTGACGTCCGTCCTACCTCTAATGTTACCAAATTATGGAATAGAGGATTATATGAAGTCAACTTCCTTTCACGTTCTGGTAGAATAGGGCTCATATCTTCCCAATCAAGTTCTATTAATTTACATTCTTCTAACAACTCAACTGGTATTTGTTAAGTCAAAGAAAACTCATATCATATCTTCAAAAATTCAAATTCAATCTTATTTGAAATACTTACAAAGAAATGGTGCTACTCCAGATCCAATCGCTAAGTATATAAACTTCGAAGACACGACACCACAAATTTAGATTCAATTCCACGATATAAATGTCTTTCATTACCTTAGAGATAATGTCAACAATACAAAAATTATAAACACTTACATAATTTTCCATGTTAATTAAGACTTGACAAACCATCTTGATCACTCGTAAAACTAAAATATAATAACAAAACTCATGGTCTTTTAGTTTGACTCTATAAAGGCCTTCAATATCATCATAAACCTGTTTAAAGAGTCTCAGTCAATTCTATCCTACAAAAACCAAAAACATATAAGTACTCAAAACCAGAAAAATAATCGTGTCCATCACAAAAATTTCAAAAAGATAATTTATTTACTTGCCACTGCTGATGAAATCATCTACAATAATAGTATTACTATTCCAAACAATAACATTGTGCCTTCGAAGTCCTTCAAATAAAGGAAAAATAATTTTCTCTTAAAACTTTGGATTCTAATCGCCATCTAAAAAAATAAAATAATTTTATTAGATCTCAAAATAAACTTATAATAAGCTAAAAAAATAATAGATAATAAACAAAAGTTAAAAGTTCATAAAATCATTTATTGCTACCAAATATGCAGCGGAGGACAAGAAAATGATCAAAGAAGGAACAAACACAACCATCTCATAATAATCAACATTCTCCTGATTGCAGCCTCACAGCAAAATGGTAATAACCCTGCATCATAAAACTGAGCGATAAAATAAAGAGAGCGTCTTAGGTGTTACATGTAACACACTATTTTACGGTGTTACAAGTTTCACACGAGTGCAATTATAACATACAAAATAAAGGACGCGCGCGTTATTACAAACTAATATTACAAAATATATATATGTACCTGCGTGGTTATTTTGTGTGCATGCGACGTTATTATCTGTGTCTGTGTTATATGTATCTGTGTATGTGTAATTCTTGTATGTATATGTTGAGATGCTTGATTTTTTGTGTCTGTGATTATGTATCTGTATATGTGTAATTTTTGTATGTATTTGTTAAGATGCTAATTGTACCTGTGTGATTATTTTTTGTGCCTGCGAGATTATTATCTGTGCTTGTGATTTATGTTATTATTTGTGCCTGTGATATCTGTGTATATGTAATTCTTGTATGTATCTGTTGAGATGCTAATTGTACCTGTGTGGTTATTATCTGTGCATGTGATTTATGTATATGTGTTTGTGGAATTCTTATATGTATTTATTGAGATACTAATTGTACATGTGTGGTTATTTTTTGTGCCTGCGAGATTATTATCTGTGCCTGTGATTTATGTATCTGTGTCTGTGCAATTCTTATATGTATCTGAAGCTTTCTTCTTTCTCTACAACTGATTCTATAAGCAACGATGACATGACCAACAACTAAAACAATCGAACAAACGAAAAGAGCCAAGTCTGAGATTCTTATACGCTCTGTTCCTTCTCTTTCAAATACAAAAGAAGCTTTGAGTGAAACAAACACCAAAGAAGACAAAGAACACATGGTTTTTACAGAGTATGACGATTGATCGGAAGATGGAGATGAGAGGAATATCGATGAGTGAGGAACGAAAGTCGTGATTTATCGGAAGATGGAGATGAGAGGAATATCGATGAGGGAGGAACGGAAGTCGTAATTTGCGAGATGAGAAGAGATGTTTCCTTTAAAAAAAAAATTTGTGCGTGTGAAATATATGAAACACAGTAATTTATTGTGTTTCAGAAACACCCAAGACTTTGTGTTAAATAAAATGAAGAAAAAATTTAAAATCATGGATGAAGTAAATAAATTAAGTTCGAGTTGATTCTTAGTCAAGAACACTCACTTCACGAAACTACAAAAGACCAAGTTCACTGAGATATAAAACAACATTGTAAGCGGGCTCGACATGAATAATGAGCTGAATAAACGTCATCTTCTCAAATCACATCAGATCAATAGATGACAAGTTATGTATGAACCACTCCATTGTTTCCACTTCAAAATCAACAGGAAAAATAAGACGTTGATAAAAATGGTATAGTTCACTGTATTTGATAAATCTAAATGAGTCTATATCATAAGTATTCACCAAATGAGCACTACAATTAAATTTCTTGAATACCTACCCAAAATGAAAGCGTTACTCCATGAAAACGTTGTTTGAGAAAATGTTTTTTACATGTTCATTTCAACAAATCAAAACTACAAATGAAATATCCTACAAAAATGTAAACTTTAATCCAAACCAATTAATCTCACAAAAAAAATTGGGCCAAAATAAAAAAGAAATCTAACATTTGTGTCCGTAACAAAATGAGACCACAAAAACGGCAACTAATAATTACTCTAAGATTACTTCGAGATCTAAGAAGCACGACCATGACTTAATGCATATTTCTCTAACTTTATATCTCTCTTCAAAATCAATAGCAATCTTTGTTTAATTGATTCACCATGAAGAACTCAGAAGATATACACATGTATATATATAATTTAAATAAAAATAAAGATAAAATTCATAAAATTTGAAAAATTAAAAATGATGAAAAAATTTAATATATATACCTTTAAAATATGCCTTTATTTTAGATTACATCGAAAATCATATCATGTCATGGTAGTAGAATCTATGACATAAAAAATACATCTACCATTTTCAAATAGTAATTATCTCAAAAATATCAATAAAATCAAATTTGAAATTGATAAAATCAAGAGAAATTAAGAATACAAATTGAGATGTTGATAAAATCAAGATGAAGAATAAATAGAAGAAGAGAAATTAATCATACAAATTGTATCACAATCGAGATATGTGATAAAATAAAAGAAAAAATATATAAATAATGAAATTGACAACTGAGGAGGAGAGAATAAAAAGACACAAAAATTAATTACATACCATTTAAAGATATCATCTTGTTATATTATAACATTTAAAGTATCATTTTAACACATTAATTAGATATCACCAAAGGAGATAAAGGATAAAGCAATTTTGCCGGTTATAAATATGAAAAGACAAATGAAAAAATAATGAATTAGAATTAAATAAATCAAGAATCGATGAACCTATTCCATGCAACATATAATAATAAGCATATAAAATTCATATATTTTAAAAAGAAAATGTTAAATTTTACCATCAAAATTCTTCATATATATATATATATATATATATATTAAAAGTATCTGAATTTTTTTTCTCATCACTAATGATTGAAAATTTGATATATATATATATATATATATTATATTAAATTTCAGATTAAAAAAATAGAAAAAAGGAAAAAAGAATCTTAGAAATAAGATAAAAGTTACCTTGTGAAAACCAAAAAGAGAACACCGATTAATATTTTTTTTTCCTTCACACAACCGTATTAGTAATGATCAAATATGTAAAAGAAATATATTTTTTTTAAAAAAGACAAATAGAAAATAATAGTAGTATTGTTTTTTTTTTCTTCTCTTCACACAATTGTTGTATGGGCGACAATCAAATTTATTAAAAAAAAACAATAATAAAATCAATATAAGTAACAATGATAGCAATAGTTAAAAAAAAATTATCGAATAAAACCAAGAGTAAATTAAAAAAGTATTAAAAAAAAGTCTATTGAATGTTGACCAGAGTTAAGAAAACTGGAAAAATAAAATAAAATCAAATGAATAAAAAAAATATTACCTTGATAATACAAATAGTGAATAATCATATTTTGGTTTCTCTTCGTATAATCGTACAAGCAGCGATTAAATCTGTAACAAAAAAAGTAGAAAAAAATAGAAAAAAATAAAAGAAATAGTAAAAAAAATCAATTATAAAATAAATTCAAGATGAATCAAAGTGAAAAAAAAAATTGTATAAACTGCAATGCCATTGATTTGTTTTGTATTTCAATCAAAAAAAATGTATAAAGCAATGCGATTGATTTGTTTTGTATTTCAATTAAAGAAAAACCGAGGGTTAGTGAGATGAGAGAATGGATTGAAAAAGCGCTAATTGAGAGAAAAAAAGAAGAAGAGAAGAGAATGGATTGGAAGAGTAGATGAAAAGAATAAATTGAATAGAGTTAAAAGAAAGGTTAAGAAAAATAAAAAGAGAAAAGTAATGAGCATTTAATATAAAAATAATGAAGAAAATGAAAAGATAAAGAATAACATGACAATCACTCAACACGGCGACATTTTATTCGCTGTGAATGCCACGTAGGCGCCACATTGGCGGATTTTGAGTCTATGTTATGTTTATAAATTTTGTTTTATATATATATATAAACTAGTAGAATTGTTCGCGTGTTGCGCCCAATAATAATATTAAATATAATTATTTTAATTTTATAAAAATTATTAATATTAAAAAATTAATTAAGTTAGAAACATAAAAATATATTTATATAGACAAATATTTAAAAAAATAAAAAATTAATATGTTGATAAATTTATTCTAATATTTTCAATTTTTTTTTAATTCTTTAACATACTTATTTTTCTCTTTATTATTTATTTAAAAAAAATCAAATATGATTTATTACTTATTTTACTTTTTTATTGTTCAGATTCTATTTATTCAATTTTTTAAATAATCTCTAAAAAATTCAATTTTAATTTATTTCTTTGGACATAATATCTCATTAACGTATAATTCATTTTTTATTTTAACTTATAAAATTTAATTTAATAATATCATTTGAAATAAATTATATACATATTCTTAAACATTAAATAGAATTTATTTTGTTTGATTTTAATTATAATTTTTTAAAATTAGTAACTTCCATTTTTTTCCTTTCATAAAAGAGGTTAAATTTCAAATTTGAAATATTTTATAATATTATATTATATATAATAAAATAAAACAAAATAATCATAATTTTGTTTTACCAATGTCTAGTCATCATCCGCATTTTAATATTATTGAATAAATTTCATCGTATCAATTAAATAATTATAATCAAAAGTTACTCTATTTATAATTGAATAATAAAGTAATGGATGTATTAAAAATAATATTTTATAAAAATGATTATGAAAACTTTAATAATCCTGGATAACTTGTTGTTTCAATTAAATAAAAAATAACAAAAAAAAAATTATTATAACATTTTTACTTATAATGATAAGTAAAAAATTTCAATATATTTTTTTTAATTCAATGATGAAAGACAATTTTATTTTAATGGAATTGATTAACCTAATTGGTAAGAAATGTAGTATGGAATCAGAAGTTAAATTTAAATTTTTTTATTTATTTTTTACTTTTTAAGTTGATCAACTAATCTAACTAATTGATTTTAGGAAAGTACCCTACAGAAATAATTATGAAAATGAGAATATTAAACATAATTAAAAAAACTAATAATTATAATTTATTAATAAATATTCTATTAATAATCCTATCCAATTTGAAAAATATGTAAATATATAATGTATTTAAAGTTTTAAAATTAAGAAAGTCAATTTTGTTTTAATAATTATTATTGATAAGTAATATTTTTTCAATAATAATAATCTTAGTTATGGAAAAAATTATTAATGAAATAATAAATATAATAAAAATATACTTAGAGATATTATTTATGTTAGGATATTTTTAGTAATAATCATCATAATTGTAAAATATTGCTAATCAAAGAAAATGTCAAATTCAATTTTAAAATAAAATTTAGCGAGAATTGATAATCTTATTATTTATAATTTTTTTATCTTGATTTTGATGAACTCATGAATAAAATAAAAATGAGTTTATTAGTAAATAAAAATGGGTAATTAAATATAATTAACAATATAAAATAAGATAATAATAAATTTTATTCATAATTATGGTCTCTTTCTCCATGTGATTTCTTTATGTATTCTCAGCTATAAAATTTGTATAATTATCATAAAAATTAATAATTCAGTAAAAATAAATCAATAAATAAAAGAAAGTAAAATATTCATTATGTAGAAAGGTAAGCATACAATTTTGAAAGTGAAGGATTCAAAATATTCTTTTTTTTTAAATCGTAATAATATATATATATATATATATGGATTTTTACAATATAAAAAAATAATGCCTATAAAAATAAAAATATATATAAAAAGTAAATAAATAATAAAAAAAAATATAAATTAAAAAGGATGAATGAGAGAGATCACCTCTTGATTCAATGAAGATTTGTAAATCTAGAAAATCCCAATAATATCATAATTGAGAACATAAAACAAAGAAAAATCATACAAAATATAAAAGAAAAAATTATATGAGTAGTATAGTCAATCATACCATTCTTGGAATATAAAAAACAAACTATTGAAGGCTATAATCTCTCTGTATATATACATATATTAATATAAAATTGCATATAAATCTAAAAAAATATATAAAATCATATCAAAACATATATAGGGTTATATATATATATATATATATATATATATATATATATTTTGTTGGTATTGGGGTTGGGCCACACTAGATGGACCCAAGCCCATTATTAAATACACCCAAGTTGGGGTGTTGATAAGAGACTTCTAGTTTGAATGGGAGTTTAACTTCTCTGGATAAAGGACAGAGGATCACGTATAACATGATCGTGTGTGATACGATAAGCAGTTATCGTAAGGTTTTGAAACTGCTAACAAAACACAGAAGAACTTTCTCTCTCTTTAATTCGACAGATCAGGAAGATTGATTCTCTCTCAGAGACTACGTACTTAGACGGTGAATTGCGTTGAGGATTCCACAGCACCGGTGATTCTCTACCGACCTCTGAATACTACAACTACAGTAATCGATCCTAAATCCCTATATCTTCTACATATAATATACGATTATATGTTATTATATTCAGATATAATATTACATTGGTTCAGAGTCTTCTTTACTGTTTTTGTTGTTGTTTAACGTGTGATTATGAATTGGAGCATGTATGATGGTAGTTCTTAATCTATATGATATCATAGATATGCTTTATGTTCTTTTTAGTACTTGATTATTAAACTGCTGGAATCTATTTGCTCGTTCTTTTTTTTGAAACGTTTTCAAAAAATTTCGAAAATCACACCATTAGAACTGTCT
Source organism: Cardiospermum halicacabum (assembly GCA_031304145.1). Classification (NCBI taxonomy): domain Eukaryota; kingdom Viridiplantae; phylum Streptophyta; class Magnoliopsida; order Sapindales; family Sapindaceae; genus Cardiospermum; species Cardiospermum halicacabum. Next base: position 12,385,942 of record CM062396.1, on the reverse strand, counting down.
TGAAAAACCCTTCGATTTGATATATTATATGGTTGTTTTCGAGTTAAAACGAAGGAGAAAACAGGTTTTTATCAAATTGACGAGTTGAAAAAAAGATTGAAACAAGGTTTTTTAAACAATTTCAAGAAGATCTTTCTGCTTTTGCCAGTACCAGTCTCGGACAGAATGTTTGATCTTCAAAACCTAATTTCAATTTTTTATTTAAAAATCTTAGACCACCAACGGCATCGGGACGTCGAATGGAGTGGACTGGTACCGTCCCGACGGTCGTGGGTGGCCGGAATCGCGTGTGGCATACACGCGCCGACGGGGCGCGTCGGCTCTGGCCAGGCGGTTTTCCGCCCAGTCAGCGCTAACGTAGCGCCTCGTCAGCGTAAACGTGTACGCCCACGTGGCGCCACGTCAGTGGTGACGCAGCTTCCTACGTGGCGGCCAGATCACCTGACGTATTCTTTTTTACAGCTGACGTCAGCACCACATGGCATCCCCTGGGTGTGCCACGTGGCGCTGCCGTGTGCCGCCACTCGCCGCGCGTCGCCGTTTATTGGCAGCGCGTCTGGCCACGCGCCGCCATCGAAGGCGGAATAAAAAAAAGGATTTTTAAAAAAATTTTTTTTTTGCTGATTGTGTATGCTATGAATATTTTTTTTATGACATCGGTTTCTAATTTTACTTTAGAATATGTAATTTTTTGTTGCATACACTCGCATCCATAGTGCATTATTGTGAATTTTTTGCACAGGATAGATCTCTATTGACTCGGTTACTTCTACAATGGGTTCTGGATTCGTCATGAACTTGCTTTCTTCTATCCGTCCGAGAAACTCGTGCTAGCCTTGATGTATGCGCCCCTCCTGGCAGGGAGCATCCTATGGGGATTGATAATGGACTTCCCCCTCCTCCTGAGATTGTATCGACAGATCATCCCATCTCCCTTCATCACCTAGAAGATGCTGATGATGTTGAGATGGAGGTTCCGCTTGCACCTGAAGATCATGATGTAGAAGATCATGATGAAGCTGGGCCGAGTAGGATTCGTGATGGAGAGCATGATGAGGATCCAGAAGTGGATCCAATAGAGGACCCTGATGAAGATCCTGAGACTATAGAGACTTCTGATAGCTATTATTGAGCATATGATACATCATTCATATTGTCATCTTGACTTCATTATTAGCTTCTTTTTGCATTATGGATCATATCTTGTATTTTCCATGATTTCATATTTTTTTTATTAGTCAGATGATTTGCTTTATTTTATGGTGAGTTTTATATTCTGCATTATGATTGATCATGCGTAACATATTATCAGCTCTAATCTTGCTATTTAATGTGGGAGTCCTTATAGATAATATTGGACTTCGATTGCTCCCTTACTTACTGAGTATAGTGATAAGAATTTTGAGGACATAGATTGTGATTAGATAGCCTGAACTGTCTTTTTCGATTCTCTCTTCTCTATTTTTGTTACTATATTCTTGATAAGTTTTGGTTTAATGGGCAATATTTTGTACGGATATGATTCTACTAGATTGAGAATTTTGGCAGTCTCATATTTATATGATTGTGTTTCAGTAATGACTTCTGCTTCCAAGTCGATCGTAGTTGAGTTGAACAAGGGTGAAAAACTGAATGGTGACAACTATGATATATGGCACCGAAAGATTTAGTATGTTCTAGAGGAACAAGAAGCACTTGAAACTCTCACCAATACCATGGTAGAGCCTGAGAGAGGTCAGTCTGCTCAAGCAAGACGTGACATGGAGGCTTACATGACTTGGAAACACAAGAACAATATCATCAGGATTACAATTCTCTCCAGCATGGCAGATGACTTTATGTGCGTTTATGAGGATTACGACACAGCCCAAGATATTTGGGTAGCTCTCAATGACAAGTACGGTGGTACTTCAACCACTAAACTTCGCCGGCTTACAATTAAGTTTGATACTTATAAGAAGCGGCAGGATCATACCATGCAGCAACATCTGAGAGAGATGGCTCACATGATCCGAGAGCTTAAAACGGCTGGTCATGTTCTCACTGAAGAGCAACAAGTACATGCAGTGATTCGTTCACTTCCCAATAGCTGGGAACATATGAAGATTAACATGACGCACAACGATAACATCAAGAGCTTTGATGATATAGCCCGTCATGTGGAGCTAGAGGATGAGTGCTTAGAAGCGGCTAAATCCTCTGGGCAACTTTATATGGCAGAAACCAGCGTGCGCAAGAACAACAAGCGCAAGAGGGGCCCGTGTGTCCAAGAAAGGGAAAGGAAAGAGGATTGCAAATTCCAATCAAAATACGGATCAGCCTGGTCAGAGTAATCCAAACAAGAAATTCAAACGTGGTGGTGGGAAGAAGAAGGACAAAAGCAAAATCAAATGTTTCAAATGCGAAAAGATGGGACACTATGCCCGTGAATGCAAAGGGTAAGAGAAAGAGGTATCCTTTCTAACTTATGCCTTAACTACTGTTTTTGCTTCTAGCTCTGTTTTACTGGCCGAGGCTCACCCTATGTGGATTTTAGACTCAGGCGCCACGGACCACATAGCTAGAGATCGAGGGGCGTTCGTAGAGTATCGTCGGATTCCACGAGATACTCGCTGGATATATGTTGGGAATAACTCGCGAGTTGCTGTTTTGGGAATTGGCTCCTGCAAACTGATTATGCGAGGAAGCCAGCAGTTATTCCTACATGATGTCCTCTATGCTCCCGATATAAGGCGTAATTTAGTGTCTGTTCCTGTTCTTCTCTCTTATGGCTACAAATTGGTTTTCGAACATGATAGCTTGGTTTTATCGTACAATGATGTTTCTGTTGGCTTGGGATATCTTTCGGATGGTTTTATGATTTTAAATATTGATTGTTATGCACATTCTTCTTCATCGCATGATAGTAGTGTTTCATACGTTACTTCTTCTGACATTGACATTGCTACATGGCATGCTAGACTCGGTCATATAGAACAAGATAGAATGAACAGGTTGGCCAAAGAGAGGATTTTGGGATCTTATGACAAGATCGAATTGGCAACCTGTGGTCATTGTCTAGCTGGGAAAGCTACTAGGAAACTTTTTGGTAAGGCTAGTAGAGCTAATAACCCTTTAGAAATTATTCATTCTGATATTTGTGGACCGATGAATGTTAAGAGTAGGAGTGGTGCATCGTATTTCATTACCTTTATAGATGACTTTATGCGATACGGTCTCGTCTATCTGATCTCCCATAAATCTGAAGCCTTAGATTGTTTTATATAATTTTTGGCTATGGTGTAGAATCAATTAGATAGGACGGTAAAAGTACTTCGTACAGATCGTGGTCGAGAGTATCTGTCAGAACAATTTAAGCAATTATGTCAAGAAAAGGGTATAATACGCCAGTTAACAATTCCTAGGACTCCACGGCAAAATGGAGTTGCTGAACGGAGAAATAGGACATTACTGGAAATGGTTAGATCTATGATGGCACAAGCCAATCTTCCAATTTCGTATTGGGGAGATGCACTCTTGACTGCGACGTATATTCTGAATCGGGTTCCAACAAAATCAGTGACTTCTACTCCATATGAGTTATGGACAAGTCGGAAACCTGATTTATCCTATCTACAACCTTGGGGGTGTACAGGTTTTGTACATGATCTATCCAGTAAATATGGAAAACTGGGTGCTAGGGTAAAGAAATGTATTTTTATATGTTACCCTGAGCAATCAAAATGATATGTACTAATTGGAGAAAACTCTGATGGAAGTATATCAGAAATAGAGTCACGTGATGTAGTTTTTATTGAGAATGAATTTCTGAAGCGAGGTGATGTTGAGCGAGATACTTTATTTTTTGAACAAAATGAATCAGAGGATTTGATGCCCACTCAGAATGTAAGGGAACAAAGAGTTGAAATAGACTCAAATCCCAGTGGGAGTGATCAAATGCCTATAGAAAATACTCCACTACTTGATCACAGTGGGAGTATGCCTGAGTCATCTGTTCGGAGAAGTAGACGAATCTCGGTTCCCTGACGACGTTTTGAGATCGAAGGGGAAGTTTTTATGATGGTCTCTCATGATGGTGATGAACTTAAGAATGCGAGAGAAGCTCTTAAATCACAAGCTAAGGATGAATGGGTTAAAGCCATGGAGGAGGAAATGGAGTCAATGAAAAGTAACCATGTCTGGGATTTGGTTGATTTACCGCCTGATAAAAAAGCCATTGGAAATAAATGGGTCATTCGCGTCAAATGGAAGACTGATGGCTCAATAGAAAGATATAAGGCAAGGTTGGTGGCAAAAGGTTATACTCAACAAGAGGGTATAGACTATGAATAGACTTTCTCTCCAGTGGTGAGATTTGCGTCTATTCGCCTCATCCTTGCACTTGTCGCTCACAAAGATCTTGAATTACATCAAATGGATGTCAAAACAGCATTCCTCAATGGAGGACTTGAGGAAGAGATTTACATGAAACAACCTGAAAGTTTTATAACTGAAGGTCAAGAAAGTAAAGTCTATAAATTGTTGAGGTCCATTTATGGACTCAAACAATCCTCGAGACAGTGGTACCTTCGTTTTCATGAATTTGTCTTAACATATGGTTTTGAAATGACAGAAGAAGACCACTGTGTGTACGTAAAAAGGTCGAGAGGAAAATTTGTGATTTTGTCCTTATATGTGGATGACATTCTGTTGGCGTGTAATGATAAGAATTTCTTAATGAAAACAAAAGACTGGTTGTCAACTACTTTTGAGATGAAGGATATGGGTGAAGCTGCTTACATTTTGGGAGTCAAAATTTCAAGGGATCGGGAAAGGAAAATCTTGGCGTTATCGCAAGAATCCTATATCTACAAAATCCTTGAACATTTCTAGATGGCTGATTGTAAGCCCATGGATACACCCATAGCTAAAGGGCAAACTCTAAGTCTAGATATGTGCCCTAAAACTCCGCAAGAGCGTGAGAAAATGAAGAATGTGCCATATGCAAATGCCATTGGGAGTCTGATGTATGCAATGATATGTACTAGACCCGATATATGCTACGCAGTTGGACTGGTAAGCAGGTATCAAGCCAACCCTGGGAAGAAACATTGGATTGCTGTCAAAAGAATACTTGCCTATTTAAAAGGAACCGCAGATTATTCTCTGTGTTATCAAGGTGGTGACACTCACTTGATAGGATACACAGATGCAGATTGGGGCGGTGACTTGGATGAAAGGAAATCAACTTCGTGGTATGCGTTCATACTTAGCCATGTGGCTATTTCCTGGAGTAGTAAAAAGCAGACTTGTATTGCTTTGTCCACCATGGAAACTGAATTTATTGCATGCTTGGTGGCTGTACAAGAGGCTATTTGGCTCAAACGATTCTTGGAAGAATTGAATATTAAAAGTTATGAGTCTGAGCCGGTTACTGTGAATTGTGATAGCCAAGCGGCAATAGCATATACTAAGGATGCTAAATATCACAGCAAATCGAAACACATAGAGAAAATACAATTTTGTCAGAGATATCATGGCTAAGAAAATTGTATCAATTAGATATATATCTACTCATGAAATGATTGCGGACCCTCTTACTAAAGCGGTACCTAGGGATGTTTTCGCATTACATTCTAGGTCTTTGGGTATTCGTAGATTGTAATATCTAGATTTTTGTGCCTAGTTCTCATATATATTGTTTATTTTTCATGAAGTGCTCATGCAATCTAGTATATCTTATGGGAATCATATATCCGAAGAGTATGTTATCAGGTACAGGAGACTGGCATACTTGTACGTGCAGTCGCCTTGATTATTCTAGGGAATAATGCAAGATGAGACTTATATATTTGTATCCTTTGATTGATTTGGATCTCAAAGTTTAAGAAACAAGTATACAATGTCGCCTTGATATGGAATCAAGATGAGATTTCTTCTTAAATATCGAGAAATCGCTCATGATTTTTTCCCACTGTCATGAGACCTGATTAGCCGGACAAGATTCTTTGTTGCTACACATGGATGGTAGTAACTGGTGGAATCTAAGAGACATTTGGATTGTCGTCCGTATGGTGAAGAAAAATAGATTTTAAAACATACGCGTCTCATTGGAGGTAAGCTTCACTGTAATGCATATGTTATACTGTGCATGCTATTTATTGGCCACCATGGATGATATTTAAAGATAGTCCTTTGGTCTTTTTTTTATCGTACAAGATCCATTTTATGTGTATCCTTAGTACGGTCATCTTTTTCATCTGAAGCTGTGGAGGCAGTGCCTGTATCGTTAGCATATTTTTCTATGGTCATGATAATTCGACCTATGTAGTACGTCTGTGAAGTCGACTGCTTGTCATTGACTTTTGGAGGAAGAGCGACCGGAAGGTATTGACTGATTTCACTACATTGATCACATGCTAGCTGATTGTAATTCATTATGAATACAATCGTGATTTAAGAGTACTATGAAGATATCAGATTGCTTGTCTTAGGGACCATACGCATCTGATGTGAGATCATGTCAAACCTAGGATGTACCCGAAATGAATTTCGAGTACTCTCTCCCTTTTTGTTGGGATTGAGAATCTGGTTCATTGGTCACACTGTCTATTTGCGTGTATAACTGCCTGATGAAGAGTAATTTGAACTGAGTCTTATGACTGTCGCCATTCGTGGGGCATGGGCACATATAGTGTGAGTGGGAGAATGTTGGTATTTGGGTTGGGCCACACTAGATGGACCCAAACCCATTATTAAATACACCCAAGTTGGGGTGTTGATAAGAGACTTCTAGTTTGAATGGGAGTTTAACTTCTCTGGATAAAGGACAGAGGATCACATATAACGTGATCGTGTGTGATACGATAAGCAGTTATCATAAGATTTTGAAACTGCTAACAAAACACAGAAGAACTCTCTCTCTCTTTAATTCGACAGATCAGGAAGATTGATTCTCTCTCAGAGACTACGTACTTAGACGGTGAATTGCGTAGAAGATTCCACAGCACCGGTGATTCTCTACTGACCTTCGAATACTACAACTACAGTAATCGATCCTAAATCCCTATATCTTCTACATATAATATACGATTATATGTTATTATATTCAGATATAATATTACATATATATATATATCACGAATAATGAATTTAGAACTCACCGCAATCATCGATAGTTTTGTGGAGAGAGGAAATATTTTACCATCTTAATTTAAAAATACCATAAATTGAAATTGAAATATAAATAATGAAATTAGATTAATTACAAAATTTGTGAAAAAAATTGTATAAAAAATACTGAAATTCCAATAAATAAAAAAATAAAAACATAAAGAACTAACATATGAGTAAAATAGAAATGGAAAGAGGGATAGAGATCACCATTATCCAAGAGAAAAATGAAACCGAACAAAGATACTGTAGGTAAGAAATGATTTTTATAATGGAACGAATGAAACGTATTCACGGCTATTGAAACGAAAAGATAAAAATTAAGCGGAAAAATAATGTAATATTTTAAATAATCTTTATAGCATCTTCTTAATTGTTTAATAATATTTATATTAATTTAATCGAAAGTATTATGAAAAAACGTGATAAAATGAAAATTAATAAAATACTGTAACTATGGAAAGACGTGATAAAATATAAAATATTATAATTAATATCAAATTAATGACTTTGTCATCTTTTTCGAGTATTTTTAATATATTTTTGTTTTTTAAATTTAATAATTTTAACGTCTTTTTGGAGTGTTTCTACTTATTCTTTTTAATTTTTAAAAAATAATAAATATAATAGAAAAAATAATACACGTAAATGTTTTCAAGTTTCAAAACATCCTATTTTTGATGTTTTGTGCACTGCCACCACGTCGTGGTGGCACTAAAATTCTGCATAGATATTTTATAAAAATGGATAGATAATTTGGTAATTTGGTACAATATAATATTTAAAGATATTTTAAAATATTTATACATATTTTTTTTATATGTACTTATATAATGTTATCAACAAATTACATTGCAACGTAAATAAGGGTACATTAATGCAGCAAAAAGCATTAAAATATTAAAATTAAACCAATAAATATAAATAAATATCATCATGTGTGGTGTGTGACAAGCTATGCAAATGCAAGAGCAAGGACCACAAAGATGATAATATTGTTTTTTGGTTTGTTGGGCCAATAATTTCTTATTTTTATTTTTATCTATATGTATTATTATGAATTGTGCCCACTTCCACATAGAGTGGGAATTTCAAGCCTCTATATATAAAAATATATATTCTGCACCCAAATTATTCTGTTTTAAAGCTCAAACAATTGCCATGGAAAAAGTTCGAAGAAATTATTAAAAGTGATTGAAGCATGTGAAGCATTGAATTTGAGTTCCATGTCTATCTACCTCTACATTTACATGATTGCATATTATTCAACACTTAACTACATTTTGATTTTTTTATTTTCATTAATACTTAAATAAAATTAATATAAATTGAAATTCATGTGATTGAAAACTCCTATATTCCTTTTACACGAAACCATGATTTGTAAACACATTATCCACTAAAACATTATCAAATAACACGAAATAACAATTTTTAAAAAATATTAAAAAAACTAAAAGACAAATATTGATACTAAAATCATGAAAACAAACAAATAAAAATTACTGAAATGGACAAATGGATGATAATTGTTGATAAATACATTTAATAATGTTAGGTATGTATGCACATATTATATAACAGCAAATATCTCATCTCTTTTAGAATTTGTCATTTACTATATGAGGATGAGAGTTGGATATATTTGCCGTCCAATACATCACATCAATTGTTTTGAGTGGTTTTTTAGCATCACCATCTTTGAAACTTGATAAGCTTTTAGTTATTTTTCATCATCATTCTTTGCTGCTAGCGAGTGTAATATTACTCTTCATCATCTAAATTATAATTTAATAGTGGAGCTATTGGTAATTGTAAAATAATATATTTAATCATCCTAAATTTACATAAGTAATAATAAATAAATATAAATTCGAAAGGTCACAAACAGTTCCAACAACCAACAAAACAACGTCGTATCATGACAAACGTGTTAACGTGGGAGTCAAACCGACTGCCGACTAAACGGTGCTTGGAATCAAGGTGACCATTTATCACATTTCCAACACAACTCTTTTTTATTACAAAAATTAATTACTTAGATTAAACCAACGGTCACAAACTCACAAACTCATAGTTTATGTCATGTTGTGTAGCTTTGTCGGCGTCCAATCACGTTACCTTATCTCCACGATACGTCAATTTCCACATTCACATTGCACACACTCCCATTTTCACCCTCCACGTGCCACCTTCTCCTTCCTCCATTTCATAAACTTTTAAGGCCATTTTAGTCAATTTGTTACTACCACTCAAAAGTTAATTTTCCTTTTCTCGTGTAATTTAATTTTACTCTAGAAGAAGAATACGTATATATAAAAACATAAAAAATAATGAAAATTAAAATATAGTAGAGGTGGTAATGTAAAGATATGTCATATCAAAGTTGAGGTATTGGTTGGAAAAATATTCTCTTTGAATCATGCAATGCAAGTGTTGTTAGTAAGAATTTATTCCTTTAAATTCATTAATTATTCTATTTGTTTCCACCAAAATTATTATTATTTTCATTTCTTTTTCTATACCATTTTATCAAGTATATTCTATTTATGATTTATGGGTCTCAATTCATTTCTTTTTTAAAGAATCCATTCCCACATGCATTACGTAGTTTGCACAAATATTTATAATTTAAAAAATTTAATTCATTTTTAGTGAATTTATGTTTAGTTATGGTATGTTAATAAATATATATTTTTAATTATTATTATAATTAAAGTAGAAGAAAAAGTGAAACAAGCACACTTGAAAAGGTTTTATAAAAAAATTAGTTGTAAAATAAAATTTTTATAAATAGATTTATTTTTTAAAATTTTGAAAAAATAAAATTTAAAATTTAAATTTCCATTAATAGTTTATTAAAAATTTATGTTTTTTAATTCACAGTTTACAAATATCTATAGTATTTATATATGTAACAATTTACAGTTTCAAATATTTTAATAAATTTAATTATTAAGATTAAATTTTAAAAATTCTTCAAAATTGATTTAAACTCGAATTATGAAAAAATATTTTGATGAATGAATAAATTACACTTTCACAAAATGAAAAAAAGATTGAACAAAAAGGGCATTTGGGCATGAAAGACATAAGAAAACAATGGAGGTTGAAAAGATGACATAATGATAGAGCAATGGTTGGCATGGGGTGTGTTATCATTGTACTATTTTATTAAATTAAAATACCTAACTTTTTTATGTAACCAATACAAATATATAAATAAACAAAGAGTGTACCACATTTGTATATATTGTTATTGTACATGTAGTACTAGTAGGTAATTAGTTGTATCCTTTTTATGTACTCTATTTTCTGACAATTTTGTGCATCTTCTTCTTTACAATTGACTAGTACATCCCTATATTTCCTCAACAATATGAGTGATGATGATTTTAGATTTATAAATTCAATTGAATTAAATTAAAGATCAAATTGTGTACATATGATTCTTCTTTTTTTTTAAATTTGGTCTTTCATTCAAATCAAATAGATCAATCATTGAAGTGTATAGTATCAATGTATAATATAATGTTGTTTAGGTATAGACTTTCTAAAGTTTAATCATAGAAAAATGTGTTGATTTGTCTTTTAGTTCCACTAATCAACATTGATCTATCATAGAAAAATATTGCACTTAATGTTGTTACCAACTCTCCATAGTTTTCTATGAGGATTGTAAGATCTAAAATATATATTTTTAAAATGTTATTTCGTATTATTTTCTATGAGAGCATTGATAATATGTACGAGGTTATCCGAGATAATATTTATTGATCTATTTTAAAAATTAGATATACTATGTATTATATTTTTAAAAAATTAATTAAAAATTAAATTTACAACTAAAAATTTATAATGTATAAAAAAAATTAAATTGAATAATATAAAATTAATCTACTCCATTTATTTAACCTTATAAAAATAAAATTTTGATAGTTAAAAAATAATTTATTATTGTCATTTTATAATTTTTATTTATATTATGTAAGGTTGTAATTATAAAATTTATTTTTATTTATATTATGGAGTAAAAAAATACACTTTCATTTTTTAAAAATAAATCAAATTAATCATTTCCTTTTTACATTGATTAGAGAAGAGAATTTATAAAATTGTGAATGTATTTTTGAAAATTAAAATTTGGATGATTTAAAAATATAAATAAAATTTAGTTGGTTTAGTTTTGAATTTTTAAATTTTGATGGATTCATTTTATATCATTTTTTCTTTACCATAATTTTGAAATTTATTGTTTAAAATAAAATATATCACTAAAACTCTATTTTTTAAAATGCAATTCAATAAATTGATACGATGGAATCCATCCAAATCTTATTTTAAAATAAATAATATTTGAATATCTCAATTATTAATGTATTGGAAAAATATTTTATCAATTATTATAACTAAGTAAATTATTTTGATATTATTTAAATTGAACATTGATAAATGAATTTTAAAATTATATATAACCACAAAAATTGTAATTTGAGTTTTTAAAATTTACCTATACATGTATATTATATTAATATAAATGATATAACTTAATGATAAAAGTGGTAAATCAAACACTTTATACTTATTTTAATATAAGTTAAAAATAATGATGTTCAAACTTGTATATTAATTTCACTACCATATTTGATAGTAGCTTAAAAAATAATAGTATTTTTTTATCCGGTAATCTTTATCTAAATGTGGTAAAATTAAAATTACATTAATACAATTAAAACTTTAATTATAATGGTAATAAAAAAAATCATAAATAAAATAAAAAAAGTCTTTACTCATAGATTATATTATAGTTTCATTTTTGGTAGTCAATTATAATTAACTTTTATAATTAACTTAATTCACTAGTTCAGATTTCAGAATATTTTGAATTTTTAAAATTATTTAACTCTAAAAAAATCAACGCCATATTCTAAAAGATAAAAAAAAAAAAAAAACACATCAATTTGAGTTTTTCTATTTTCCTATTTTTGTAGTTACAAAAATATTTTTGAAACTCTATTTTTTTAATTTTTAAAATTTAAATTAAAATTCAAAAATATCTTTGGTTATTATTCATCCTAAATGAGTAAACACTAACCAGACTATTAATTAACATAAAAGTGGTAAAATTGGAAAAACTTAAACTAGTATAATTTTCTAAAAAAATTAACAAATATAAGGTGATTATTTGAACTTTAACCCTTTAAAATAATTTGAATGGTACTGTAAATTCACCATTGCGATAAAAATAATTAAAAATGACGCTAAAATAATATCATATTCAGCAAAGATATTTACAAATTGCTTTTAGAAAATAATTATTATTTTATTATTAAACATCATCCATTTAGATTTATTAAATTAAAATTTTGGTGCATACCGTGAGATAAATTTTTATTTTTTAAAATGATTTATAAGTGGTATAATAAATTTAATTAAATATGACCTTTTTTTTTTTTTAAGAAAAATATTTTATATCAGAAAATGATCAACAACAATTTCGACCTATTAGTAGTACTACATTAAAGAAGTAACCTACACACCAGTCGTTGAAGAAAAGTAATCTGATATGAGTGAAAAAATTTAATAAAAATAAAAAAGAAAATGACATGCAGCCGCTTTTGGCTCATCTAATAGAATAGAAGTGAAGAGACTCTTGACTATTTATTTCCTCTCTCTCTTCTCTTCTCTTCCTCATTGAACGAGTCCTCCTCGAATCTCCATTACCTGGGTGTTGTTTCGGGTCCTCAAACACACACAGACGATAATTTATATCATAAAGAGAACCCACAACAAACAACACCACCACCCAAAACGACCCCATCTATCCCTTCTCTTCTATCTCACCAATCAATTGCAACTATAGATAGACTACTCACACCCCTTTTGATTCTTCTTATTATTCTCTCATCTATCAACAACAGTTATGGATTCCCTTCTCGTCTCTCAATTTCTCAACCCAACTGGGTATTTATGTTTATTTGTTGTTTTTATTTCTATTTGATGGTTTTGTAGTTGTTGATTTATTGTAAACGAAATCTTTTTTTCTTTATTGGCAGGTTTTTATGAAAATTATTGTTGGGGGTTTTGCTGGTAATGTGGTAGACTGAGTGAGGTCTCGTTGTTGTTACTGTGTCTATGGATTCTTCTTCTCTCGAGGGTAGACTTCCTTTTTTGTTTTGATTGTTTGTGATTTTGATTTTTGTGGGCATTTTTGGTTTTTGTTGAAAGATTGGTTTTTTATGTGATTAGTGGATTGTATATATAACAATGTTGTTTGTGTTTGGTTGATGGGTTGATCTTGATTTGGTTTTTCTTTTGTTGGTTATGGCTTCTGATGCGTTTTTCTTTGTTTTGGTGGTTTTTTCTGATGTGGTTTTCTTTGATGGTGGTTGTTATACGTTGAATTTTGGGATCGGTATTTTGTTTTATGTTATTTTGGATTCTGAGTTGGTTTCATGAGTGGGTTGAACGTGTAATGGTAAGAGCTGAAATTAATTGACTTTTATCTATTTTTTGTTTATTTACATTATATATATATTTTTGCATAGTTTAGTACTACATTGTGTGTGTAAACTAGTTAAGTCAAAGAAGTAACCTTACATTATAATTATTTTGTTGTTACTCTACTGTTTGAGATATCTCAAGTGGGAACCTTGAGGGAAAAAATTAGAGACGTTGTGCTACAGTCAAATGCAGTTTTGTTAATTGAATAATACTATTTATCTAGTCTAATAATTATAATAAAACGTTATCTATTGGTGTTGAAGGTCTTTGTTATTGTCAGTCAATTGTTTGTATTTTATGTGTTAGACGTAGTTAGCGGGTTGATTTATTTTCTTCATTGGCTGTTTATTGGTATTTGATAAAGAGGCCAAATATAGGACTTGGAATGAATTAGCTTTTTGAATGAGTTGACTGATTCCAATATGGATGCATGCATGCTTTGTTCTAGAGACTGTGTTTTCATTTAGTTTTTGATGTTTTCTTGTTTGACATGAGGTATATGTTAGGTCAATGATATCATTCTAAATATTGAAAAATAAAGGGAAACTATTAACTTCATGATATTGTTGTTTCTTGAATTTTGGATTTTTGACTTTTTTATTTTTTAAATCATTGTTTAGAATATTTTGAGTTGTTTCTCAACTATAGCTGACATTCATATTCATTTATTCTCTGGTTGTTTACTTTCCGTTGACATGTTGCATGCTGTCATTTCATGTTTTGTTGGACTATTTGATTCTGGCTTCAACTTATGATATAGATTATTGGTTGCCTTCAGGATTAGCTGTTGACCCATCAAAATGCAGTAAGCTGAGTATGGAGGAGAAAAGAGAGCTAGTGTATGAATTATCAAAGAGCCCCCATAATGCCTCTGAAAGATTACAGTCCTGGACTCGTCAGGAGATTTTGCAGATTCTTTGTGCTGAATTGGGTAAAGAAAGGAAATATACTGGCTTGACTAAGTTAAAAATTATTGAAAATCTTCTGAGACTAGTATCTGAAAAGAAATCTGGAGATAAGTCTGGCGACAATGACGCCAAAACAGATAATGAACCTCAGTCTTCCTCTGTATCAGGACAGAAAGCTTCCAAGAGGCAGAGAAAAACAGACAACCCTTCTCGACTACCTGTCATAGTGAATGATCCTGTAATTAACAATGGGGATAATGACTTAGTCACTGCAATTTATTGCAAGAACTCAGCTTGCAAAGCTACCTTACGACCAGGGGATACATTTTGCAAGAGATGTTCGTGCTGTATCTGTCACAAGTACGACGATAACAAGGATCCTAGTTTATGGTTAACTTGTAGCTCAGAGCCTCCATTTGAAGGTGATTCATGTGGCATGTCATGTCATCTGGAATGTGCTTTAAAACATGAACGATCAGGTATTGGGAAAGGTAGATGCTATTCGGGACTTGATGGGAGCTTTTATTGTGTATCATGCCAAAAAGTGAATGATTTGCTCGGGTAACTTTCCTACATGCTACCTCAATTCTTATTTGATTAATCATATATAGTTTGAGGGTTTTAGCAACATTTTCTTCAAGTTCCTCCTCTCACGTAGACTGACGCCCATAGGCTTTAAATGCTATTGACTTGTGATGCAAGACTCAGTGCTGCTTTTAGGAAGCACCTCATTGTTAGTAAATGATGGATGGAAAGCAAATTCAATTATAGTATGTAAGTAGATGGTTTTTAGTTGATTTACTATCATCTCTTGATATATATATATATATATATATATATATATATATATATATATATATATATCCATCTTTAGGATGATTTGAGTGAATTATTGTCACATTAGGGTGTATTACTAGTTTGGGTTGAAAAAAGTAGAAAATAAATTACATTAGGAAAGGGATTTCACAAAGGGAATGGTATTTATTTTTATAGTAAGTAGATAATAAAAATCTGGGGCTGATTTGATTCCCGGGATTCCATAGTAAATGCAGTAATGAAATCTGCTGTTAGTGCTAATGAGCATTTATGTTTAAGTACTATAGAGGTATCTTCTTATCAATCTTGATCACCAGCTGGTTCACATTTTGTTAGCTCTAGCTGTTTATGGTATTTGTGAACCATAGTAGCGATAACTACGTGTTTTACCTGGAGGTTTCTTGTGCAACCTATAATTCCATTTGTTTTCTGTGAAGAACAGAATCCTTGCTGCCGAAATTTTGACAGGAATTTTAGGTCTCTTGAAATTTTTTGGCTCCTGAGATACAAAAACGTTATATGTGCTATTCTACTACTTAGTCTTGTTGGGTTTCATTTGAAGTTCTGGATTTGTTTGCTCTCACTTTGTGCCATGGAAGTTCTGCATCTTTAGTGTTCCAGTTCTAAGTCCCAAAGAATTGGCATCGCTTGGAATTCTTGAAGTAATATAAATTTAAGCATGTTGTTTGAGCTACGAGCTTTATTACGCCAATAGCTTAAATTGGTCCATTTCGCCCCCTTTCATTTTCTCTCTCTTTCTCTCCTTTTTTTTTTTTTTTTTCTAAACTGAAAAGCTCGGGTTTATGCTGATTAATACTGGTGTTTGAATTTATTTAGTTGCTGGAAAAAACAACTAATGATGGCAAAGGAAACTAGACGAGTGGATATACTGTGCTATCGGCTATCATTAAGCCAGAAGCTTCTCCATGGAACTGAAAAGCACCAGAGCATCTCAAAGATAGTGCATGAAGCTGTTAAGAAGCTTGAAGATGAAGTGGGCCCATTAACTGGTGTACCTGTTAAGATGGGTAGGGGCATTGTCAACAGACTTTCTTCGGGACCAGAAGTTCAAAGACTTTGCGCTTGTGCTTTGGAGTCATTGGAAAAAGTGATTTCCAGCACCATCTTGTCAAATTCAATGACGCAAGGTATAGTTTCTTCGTTATACTTATAGTTCATTGTTCTCTTGAGTCCTGGATTGGTTTCTTTCCTGTTGCCAGCCGAACAACTAGAATTACTACAGAAAATCATGTTCATGTCCCTGTTTGACGATGATTGTTTATGGAATAGCTTTGGTACATTGATGTTGCTGCAAATGGAACATTGTCTTATTTCTGTCACATGTATGTCAACACTGTTCTGTTTTGCAGTTGCAAATTCCAACACATCCAACCTGGTCAGATTTGAAGATATTCATGGAACATCCCTAACTGTGGTATTCGGTTTTGGAAAACAATCACCGGGAAATATAACTAGTTATGCATTATGGCACAGAAAGACAAATGAAGACTTTCCTGTTAGATCTACCTGTATTCTGTTTTCACCTGATACAAGGTTTGTTGTCAATGGACTCACTCCAGCTACTAAGTATCACTTCAAAGCTGTATCCTTCAGTGGCGCGACAGAGTTGGATACGACTGAAGTTTCAGTCTCAACTGATAACAACCCTGATGAAATCACAACCAGCTCAGTGGTTGAAAGAAGCCAAAGCCCAACAACAAACTGTAGCACCCTTTCTAACCCATCTTCTGTCGAAGATGAAACGAACAATATGATTCCAGACATTGAACATCATGATGAGCGCGAGGAAAATTATCCCAAATACAGTGAAGAGAACACTAAGATCACTTCGGCTAATCTACCAGATGATGCAATTGATCGAGTTGATGTGGGTGAGAGAGCAGCTCCAGCAGATATAGTTCCTTTGATAAAAGAAGACCGGGTGGCTAGTATCAATGGGTTGAGGCCAGATTCTGACGGCCTAAATATGGAGAACAAACATTCTCCAGAGGGCCAGGTGACTGAGGAGACTAGCAGAGATAACGGATCAGATACCCCATCGCGAGCAGGTATGGAATGCGTGCCTTATGCGGGTAGCTCAGAAGCTGGTTTGCCGATTACCCCATGCAGGTTGGAAGTACTCACAGATGGGCAAGGAAGGAATGCTAGAATGAAACCAAACAACAAAGATCAGGTAAACGGATTCGCAAAAGGAGAAGAACCTAGAGTTAATAGCACATCAAAGAAGAGAAGTATGGACATACGTGATGAGGACTGTACAACAACTACTCGCGTATCAGACATGGATTTTGAGCACTGTGTGAAGGTGATCAGGTGTTTAGAATGCGATGGACACATCGAAAGGAACTTCAGGCAGAAATTCTTGACATGGTACAGCTTGAGAGCAACACAGCAGGAGGTAAGGATAGTGAAAGTGTTTATTGACATCTTCTCAGAAGATCCAGCAGCGCTAGCCGAGCAGCTTGTTGATACTTTTTCGGATAGTATCACAGCAGCAGGCAAGAGATCATCAGTTGTGCCTGCTGGCTTCTGCATGAAGCTCTGGCATTGATTGATTTGATTTATTATTTACATATTTTGGTTTGCTCAAATGAGTTCTCTCAGCATAACCCAGTTAGGGTTAGCTTAACATAATTCTTTAGACCTTATTTAACATTGACAATCATCATCATTAGCATCATCAACAACTTCATTTGAATTTGTCATTAGCATTTGCTTATTCATATGATGATGTAAAAATATTTACTTAGTATTTATTTCCTTGGAGATTATACAGTTCAGTTCTATTCATTTATTATGTTCCAATTTGGCAAGTTGGTGGGTTCTGGATTTTGGATTCTTTATTACAGCTTTAAAGTAGTTCTGCTCTGATCTTCACTTTTCCTTTATAATTTAGTGTAGATATAAAGGCTCTGTAGGCTAATATCTAGTGGCTATATTTGTGTAGCTTTTTAAATTTTATTTATTTAGTTTTAGTGCTAAACAAAGTAGGTTTATTTTTCTAAATATTCTTCTGAAATTGATTGAAAGGGAGGGACCCAAAGGCAGTTATTTTAGTTAAGAATACATGATTCCTACTTTTCCCCTATTAAAATAATTAATCAAATATTGAAAATGATAAATAATTTATGGGTGAATTTTATTTTTACCTTTTTATAACTATTATTTATATTATATAGTCTAATATTAAAAATTTTATAAAAATAAATTTTCAAAATTGTCACTTTTTAAAAATAGCCTGACGGGTTGGATTTGTGGCTATGTTTGATTTGAATGTATAAAAAATATAAATGAAGTTGTTTTGGTATGTTTTTCAAAACAGGCCTATTTTGAATTTTAAAAAGTCCATTTAAAATTTTTTTTACTATATATATATATAAGGCCCGTTTGTTAAATAGCGTTTTCAATTAGAGGTTAGCATTTTCAGGAATTTTAGAGGTTTGACCAAAATCAAACCTCTAATTTTTTAAAACAACCAGTTTGGTTAATAGCAACTTAATTAGCTGATTTGATCCAAAACGCTAATTTTCAAAACGCTGATAATAGGAGCGTTTTAGAGGTTTTAAAATTAGAGGTTTGTTAAAAAGACCAAATTACCTCACTTTTAATTAGATTTATATTAATTATACCTGTTAGTAAAATAATTGAATCGTATTATAATAATATTTAATACTTTCAGTATTATTTTTTTATTATAATATTTTATAATTAAAATTTTTTATAATTTTTTTATAATTGTAGCAAGTATATTATTTTTTAGTATATTATTTTAATTAATAATTGATATAAAAATAGTAAATATTATTAAATTATTTTTTATTAGTATTATTAATAAATATTAAAATATTTAACCCATTGTATTACCTATTTGAAGGCAGTAATGTAAGATATATTTTATGAAAAATAAAAGTAAACTTTTAAAAATGTTCGTTTACGTCATTTTATAATTGAATCCGCTAATAGTATATTATTAAACTGCTAATTACCAAACACCGTATCATCAATCCGCTAACCACTAATAGTTAGTCAAACCGTTAATTGAATCCGCCAACTACTAACCGCTAATTGAATCCGTTAACCGCTAACAGGTAATTGCCAAACATGCCCATAATATATATTTAAAGTTTTAAAAGTCAAAACTAAATCTTGCAAAGTTCTTTTAATTTTTTATTCTTTACGAAGTTTGTAAACCAAAAGTAAACTAGAGTACCCATAATACTCTTCATATAATTTAAAAATTCCCTTTACATATTTTCAAAACAAATAATATAACACAATTAGTGAAATCTCTAAACTACCCTTTATGAATAAAATTTTAAATAATATTCCCAACAGCTACTTCAGTAGTTGTTCACAGACAAATCTATCAGATATGCTGTTTATGATCCCTTTTGTTCATCAAAATCAGTTCAAGACCCACATCTGTTGAATCCCTATTTATCATCCCTTTTGTTCAT
This sequence comes from Cardiospermum halicacabum, assembly GCA_031304145.1. Lineage (NCBI taxonomy): Eukaryota > Viridiplantae > Streptophyta > Magnoliopsida > Sapindales > Sapindaceae > Cardiospermum > Cardiospermum halicacabum. Next base: position 12,366,084 of record CM062396.1, on the reverse strand, counting down.
CAAAATCAATTCAAGATTCACCTATGTTGAATGCCATTTTCTTCTCTACTTGACGACATGAAAAGCATTCTTTGTGACTTCGTCTGATTCGTAAACCACATTGAAGAATAAAAAGCAGTTGAAGACCCACATGTGTATTCGATTCGTAAACCACATTGAAGAATCACGAGTAGACGAAGACCAACATCTGCGTATACATGATAAAAATGTTGAATGCTCATTTGTTATCTGAACAACATTTCTTCTATACTTGACAACCTGATAAGCTTTCATTCTCTAAGTTGCAAACCATCAGAACATAGCACCACGGAAGCAGCTGCGGTTGAAGTTTGCATTCTCACCGGTCTCTGTATAAGCTGGTATGTTTCCGGTTGAGTTTACGATATTATTGAACTAAAGTTAGAGTGTGGATACCTTGATGCTGATTGTGTGATAATTTTTTATTGTATGCCTTTAATAATTTCTAGTTTTGGGATGTTCTTCATCACTGTTAATTTACTGGATTTTGTTTTGTACCTCTGGTTATAACGTCCAGTGAAAACTATATATCTTAAGGCGTCATATGAGACTTGTTCACAGTGGGGAGTTTTGTTTAGTACTAGTGTTTTGTGGATTAAAATTTAACGTCTAGTGAAATGTGTGTAATATATGGCGGTATGTGAGACGTTTTAACAGAAGCGGGTTTTGTCGAAGCATTGGTTTTCTATTCCAATGCCTTACCAAACGTGTAATTCATTCAAAATAGTGTACCAGAGGGCAAAATCTGTAGGATTTAAGGTCTTATTAAAAACGTCTAACCATGACATTTATATACAAAATTTTTAATAACGCATCACATTTTGTTCTCTAGATTTAGTTAAAATGTCTCACAAAGGGTTTCCTAATCAACGCGCTATGTAAGGCATTTGGGCAAAACCACTCCAAAATTAATGCATCCTTTTGCCGAAATGTCATGATAGAAGCCTTATCAGCTAAACGTCATATGAGACGTTTATGATTAAGTTAATTACATATTACTTGGTGCTTATGACATACTTAGTCGCTGTCCGTAATAAAATCATTATTGTTAGTTCACATAGACCATAAAGCCAAAAACAATAAATGTTCCTCAAACTATGAGCAAATCAAAGTCTAGACATACAATTCCAGCAAGTGTATTTCCCACGATATTAAACCCTAACTCTAGATGGACATAACACTAACAAGTAATAGGGTGACATAATTTGTTAAACATTCCGCATCCATTGAAGTTCAATAAGACTAAACATAACTTGGACAATCCAAAAAATTCAGGGAAACAACACAAAAATAACAGACATCCGCAATTGGGATACACAACTAACAAGTCAGTGAAGTGAAGTCAGGTTTTAACATAAAAAACAACACCTAGTCTTCATCCACATTCGGATTGTCGCGCCTAGCTGGACGGTCAAGTCTATCCACCCTGTGATTAAGCCTCCTCAGTGAATTCTCCATTTGTTTGAGTTTGCTGTCCACATGCTGACGAGTAGTATGAAATTCCCTTATTATCATATTGTCAATCCCAGCGCCAGGCCCATCTCATCCTCCAACAGCTCCATCAGCACCACCCTTTCCGTCACCTTCATCTAGGTCATCCTCACCTGCAACTCGTTCATTTTCGCAATTAATGATTTCATCTAAGTTTGGGTACCCCTATTATAAGCCAGCCTATTCTAGATACACCTTCCAATTGGTCATGCACGAGGTATGTGCACATCACCTGGACGCCTCATGTTAACCCAGAAAGCGGCACAAATACTTGTGATGGTACATGACAATACCAAGAAGTGTCCACTTCTGACATTAAACTCCAGAGCCCTACATATCACAACACCAACATCAAATTATTCACCATAGTTGATTGCATGAAGAATCTTTAGATGATCATTTCGTTGAATTTGATGCTGATTAATTGGGGATATGGTGTGACAAATGAATACATTCCACACTGCCATCAGAACAGAAAGTTCGCTGTAGTTTATATATTGACCTAATCCACCCCAAGGACCACGTGGGAACTGTCTGAGATGGTCGGCGACCCATTCAAGTAGCTCATCATCATCATATGCCTCATTCAGTGGGAACCCTAAATGATGATTCAGAAAGTCTGGTAGCCCGTAATAAAGATTAAGGACTCTAGGGTTAAATTGGACACGGACACCTCGGACCTACACCCATGTTGTCTTATAGGAAGTGATATTAATTGCATGATAAAATTCTTGAACCACATTGAGGTTTACATGTGGTTTCTTCCCAAATAGACGATGCCATCCCATTTCAACAACTTGTCAAGGAATTTCAGTGTTGCGAAGGTCATAGAGTGCGAAGTGTTCTTCTTGATTCACAACCCTTTACGGATCTAGTCCATTCGCCAGTTATTTGGTGGTGGCGGTGAATCTTCACGTGGTTCAAAAGGGCCAGAATCGTCAGCTCCATACATAGGACGCTTTGTGCTGGCCATTTCCCTAAATATAACCATGTTTAAAGGCTACAATCAAACTATATAAACAAAGTTCAAACATTAAACTAAATACAACAACTTATAAACCAACACAAAGAAATTAGTGATAACACAGTTCATCTAGTCCTTCACCTAATGGAAGAAAAAAATCAATTTTGGTTAAAAGAGGTTAGTCGAAGGACGTTTAAGTTCAAACCCTAAACAAATCGAAATATGCATCTGACGAATAATCATATTTGCACCTGAGCAACAATCGTATTAAGATTTTGATAGACATATTAGTTTCTTTTTTGGCAAACTTGACTCTTTATGCACTGAGGAATGATTGAGGTGATGTGTTTTTGTTAGCGATGAGTTTTCTATTAAAAGGAGAATTATAAATCCTAATAACACAAAGAAAATTAAAGCGACATCGTTTAAATTGTTTACTGCAAAAACGCCTTGCAAATATTTCATAAATAATAGTTATCATAGGCGCCCTAAATTTATTTTAACAAGCCAAACATTAATTTACTAAAAGCACTGGGAATACGTTGCTTGCAAAATGCTTTTTAATGCACTATAATAGAGGATTACACAAAGCCTTCTATGTAAAAGTCTCCACATGCGTCTCACATGCATGATTTTTACAAGGCGTTTTAACAGAGAGGGTCAGAGACAAATTGACACCTTCTGTAATAACGTCTTAACTAACGTTTGACGGGCAAACATGTAGATTACGCTTAGCATAGAGAGAATACCAAATTACCTCAAACCTTTTTGTGATGCCGTCTTAGAGAACGTGTAACACGCAACATTCAAATAAGGCATTTAACGCCGTTACTTGTTTACTACTTTCTACCAGTTTGTGATTTCCAGAACAATCAAGTATACCTCATACTGCTGAATTCAATAAAGAGAAACTATAACTCAATGTTCAAACTAATAAAAAATGTCTTAATACGAATTCATAGTTTTGACATATCAGGTACACAGTTTCCATTGTTTTTGTTATAAACATGAGCTACTATAATCAGAATTGTTAACTATGGAATTTCGAACGATATTGTCATCCGTTTCATTTTCAGATCAGACATGGGACTCGACGTTAGACATAGAATTTCTGTCACAAATGCGTATAGTGTGTCCAGCAGCACCGCACTTACTACTGCATTACACGGCATATTGTTTGTGAATTTATTTTCTACTCCGTTTGACTGTCAATGAGACTGGATGATTTTGAACTCAAGACCTCTTCCAAATTAGTGAGGCTCACAACCATCAATCCACAATAACACATATACAGACATGCACCATGTATAAAGTTGTATTTCAGCCTTGGGGCCATGACACCCGTAGGCCCCCCCTTAGCTCCGTCACTGCTTGCAAGTATCCCTTGATGGTCTCGTAAGTCTTAAACCCGTTTATTTCTTTAACCGCCTCACTAAGTAAAAGTTTAACGCCGTTAGGTGGTTTTGCTGACACGTAGGTACAATAATGATTTGAAGTTGAGAGTTGGATCTATGGCAGGAGAGTCACATCAGTCTCGCGAGTTTAAATTTTGGAAATTTATAATATTTTGTTAGCATATGATTTTTAAATAAGTCTTTATGTTTCGATTAAAGAACTCCGCTGCATTTTACTTTGGTTTTAATAGGTTTTTTTTTATCATGCTTTTATATATTAGTTTTGATGATTTTTCTAATGATATTATTAGTAGTTTTGAGATTTATTTTCATGTTAAGAGTTCGAATCCGTTACGAATTTGTCTGTGGTATTTTATCTGATTTAAAATAATTATTTATTCTTATTCTAAATTTTATTCATTTTCAAAAATAGGGATTTCATTTTGAAATCTAGGGTTTTTAATTAGAAATTGATTTGAGTCTCTCCGTGATGTGACACTTCCGACCCGGTTCTCCCGAACTGGGTAGGAGGTGTTACATCAATCTTATCACTTTCACCTACATCATCATCACTATCTTCAAAGCTAACATCGTTAGCAGCATTCAAATCCCCATCCATGCCATCTAAAATTCCAATTTTATTTATATCCCAAAAATTATTATCGCCAAGGTCCAGATCATTGCCTAAAAAAACATCATCATCGTTTATAATTGGACTCCGAACGGTGGATGAGATGATATCAACATTCCTTGTCGGTCCATTAGAGATATCATCTGCCTCCTCCTTAAAAGGAACCAAATCAACAACATTTCTTGCAACTAGATCAAGGGTTGAATTTCCATAGACAACCTCGGCATATATATACAACATTTCTTGACGAGCAATAAATCTAATGTCATCATCGTCAACAATCTCAACTTTAACAACAATACCTTGGCGATTTTGAATCATTTTCATCAATTTTTTCATCTTCTTATTTACCCTATCCATGAGTTGATCAAAACTAATGTCCTTATCAAATGCCTCACAACCCGGCGTACCGCCAACATAATCATTGCCATCCCAAACCGCATCATAATTAATTAGTGCCCTAAATGAGCCCATTATTTTCTCTAAAAATTACCAAATTTCAAAACCGACTATTCCACCAAAGCTTAGAATAACTAGAATAATGATCACTTAAACATATTGCTTCTAAAATGCCCCCTACAAAGAAAAAATTTAATTTTAAATTAAACAAAAATCAATACTTTATACAAACAACTAAAAATTGTAAAATACCCAAAACCACAACAGTTACAAGGTAGTAAAGGCACTACCATTAATAAAAAAAAAAAAAAAAATTATAACACCCAAAATCGTAACAAATTACAAGCAATTGAACTAACAACTATTACAAACAACTAATCTACTTCACCCTACACAATAAATCATGAAATAATTCAACCATAATTTACTTCACCCTACAAACACAATACCCTAATCACAATATATCAATCAACTAATCTACTACACAATAAATATTAAATCATAAAAAAAAAAAACTCATCAACATCAACAAGATAAACAAAGCCCAAATGATAAAAACAACTTATAATTGACAAACCTAAACCACATTCACCCCCCAAATATAAATGATAGTAAAAAACAATAAATAAATTAAAATTTTCTACTTCAATTTGACTATACTTACCTTTAGGAAGTCAAACTTTTATTTGAATGGTTGGTTTAAGAATTTGTAGAGATAATGAAGATGATGATTTTTTTATGCTTGAAGAAGATGACAATGGTGAATGAAGTGTAGAGCCATTTTTGTGGGAGGGGTGAGTGGAGTGGTTTTAAATGGTTATGTTTATATATGAGTATTTTTGTCTTAAAAATTGCAAATGAGGGTATTAGAGCAATAAGAGTTGTATTTTTTTTTGCCATTCATGGAACTTGAAAGTTTTAAAATTTTAATTATGTAGGAGTTTGGAATTTGGGCTAGAAATTTAATTCAAAGTTTTTAAATAATATTTATGAAATCTTCCCATATGGATTTTTTTTTATAGATCATGAAACGTTTACTATACAATTATAGGTCTGTTTTGAAAAGTTTGCAAAACTAAAATTTCATTTTCACTCATAGGTAATTCAGATACTGTGAGCATAGTTCATAGAATCTGTGAATTGTAAAAACTCAGGGGTATTTTGAAAAACTCGACCTATGAAATGAAAATCAAACTTTTAAAAGCTTGTTTTTGTATATTCTTAAAAATAGGTTTATAATTGTATTTTGAACTTTAAAAGGTCATTTTCACTCATAGGTAATTCTGATACTGTGAGCGTAGTTCATAGAATCTGTGAATTGTAAAAACTCAGGGGTATTTTGAGAAACTCGGCCTATGAAATGAAAATCAAACTTTTAAAAGTTTATTTTTGTATATTCTTAAAAATAGGTTTATAATTGTATTTTGAACTTTAAAATGTTCATTTTGTTAGGAAAATCATGCTTGTCGCAGCGGAATTCGTCTCGATCAATAATAAGTAAACAAAATAAAAGACAAGAAAATAAAATACTAAAACACCAGGATTACGTGGAAACCCAAAATGGAAAAAATCACGGACTTCGAGACGGACAAAGATTTTCACTATGTAGTAAAAGATGTTACAGCCACAACCATAAAACACTTTCTAACCCAATTACAAGTCTCACCCAAGCTCACAAGAAAGAAACTCACAAGACACTCAAAATCTTTCAATTTCTGTCTCCACAATTGAAGACTAACAACATTATATTTATAGTGAACCATGACTTACTCATCATAATAAACTAGGAAACCTATTATTACTAGAATTCCTAAAAAGAAGGAAAAATATTATTTTCTAATTGCAATTCTAATAAGACAAAATACAATTTCCAATCAAATATAATACTTCCAGATCAGAAAATCTTTCACTTTCAAAAGAGTCTTCAAATCTTTCTCAGCTTCCAAATAAGAACAAGTATATTGAATACCCATTTTTGTCAAACCCTAACACATTTAAAAGAATTATATATATATATATAATAATAATGTAGTATTTTCAAAATTTTTGTTAGTATTTTAGAAATAGAAATCAGTAGGATAGATTAAATAAAAAATATAAGCGGAATTAATCCCTACTGTAAAATTAATTCAAATCGGTAAATTGAAAAGTCCTAACAGTAAATTTTTATTTTTTATTTTTTTAGAAAAAAGACAAAAAGAAATAATAAGCCCTGACAATATCGATGAGATTTTGAAAATACTGATCCTTATAATTAGAAAAGGATATAATTAAAATTTATAGTGAAAATAATTCATATATGTAATTTACCCCATTATTTAGGGGTCGAAGAACAATTTATTGATATTTTACACACGGTATAAATTCGAAAGAGTCTGAATATAAAAACAAGAAAAACATAAAATGGAAATAACGATGAAACCACCAAGTCCTCCAATCATAGTCCTAATCGAAATATGCAAATCTTTGAAAGAACTGAAGCAAATACATGCTCACACTATCACTAACGGTCTCTCTCAATTCTCATACATAACCAGCAAACTCATCTCCTTTTCAGCTCTCTCTCCCCATGGCAGTCTTCACCATGCTCATGCCATTTTCACTCGAATTCCAAACCCAACCATCTTCGATTTCAATTCCATGCTTGTGGGTTTCACCAGAAACTCTAAACCTCAAATGGGTATTTCCCTTTTCGCTGAATTACGACGTCTTGGTCTTCAACCCAACCCGCCTACTTTCACTGCTTTGATTCAGTCTTGTGTTTCATTGTCTTTGCTTGATCAAGTTTATGGTTTGATTCTTAGATTGGGACATGTGTATGATGTGTATGTGACTAGTTCTTTTGTTAGTATGTATTCTAGATATGGTTCGTTGCAGCTTGCTCGACGTGTGTTTGATTTGAGTTTGAGTAAGAATGTTGTTTGTTGGACGAGTCTTATATCTGGGTATTGCAGGAATGGTTTTGTTTTTGAAGCGAGACAGGTGTTTGATTTAATGCCTGAGAGAAGTGTTGTTACTTGTAGTGCTATGATATCTGGGTATGTTCAAAATGGGTTTTTTCAAGATGCTGTTAGGTTGTTTTCTGAGCTGAGAAGTTGTGGTGATGTTGATTTTAATGGGTCGCTTTTAGTGAGTGTGCTTAATGCTTGTGCGGTTGTGGGTGCTTTTGAAGAAGGGAGATGGGTTCATTGTTATGTTGATGAGAATGATTTGGAGTATGATGTGAAATTAGGGACAGCGTTGATTGATTTCTATGCGAAGTGTGGGTTTATTGAGGATGCTTGTAGAGTGTTCGATAAAATGTGGTGTAAAGATGTGATGACTTGGAGTGCAATGATATTGGGGTTGGCTATGAATGGAATGAACAATGAAGGGCTTGAGCTTTTTGCGAAAATGGAGAAGAGGGGACCGAAACCGAATGCTGTGACTTTTGTTGGAGTTCTTACGGCTTGTAATCATAGATTGTTGGTGACTGAAGCATGGCGTTTGTTTGAAAGGATGAGAGAGGTTTATGGAATTTATCCAAGTATTGAACACTATGGATGCATGGTCGATCTCTTGGCTCGAGCCGGGCTTATCAATGAAGCTGAGATGTTGATGAAGAGTATGCCAATGGAGCCTGATGGACCTATGTGGGGAGCATTGTTAAATGGGTGTTTGATGCATGGTTACTTTGAGTTGGGTGAAAGAGTAGGGAGGCTTGTGATTGATTTAGAGCCACATCATAGTGGTAGATACACCCTCCTGGCTAACTTCTATGCCACAAGGGGTCGCTGGGAGGATGTTTTGCGACTTAGAAAATTGATGGAAGAAAGGGAAGTAGCTACGCCTTCTGGTTGGAGTTTTATCGAGATTGATGGGACAGTGCATAAATTTCTTGTCAATGATAGAACTCATTTTCAGAGAAAACGCATATACAATGCATTGAATTCATTGCAGAAAGAACTTGAGGGCTTTTCTGGTGTGAATGATCTGTTGTTATGATGAGAGAAAAAGTCTTGTTTGAGGTCAGAAGTTCCTAACCTTTTATAACATGTTAGAATACAATTCTTTGTAATACCTTGTAATTATGTAACATGAACCATTTCTGTAAAACCAAGATAATGATACTTTGTATTAATATCATTGTTTGGTTCACTAACGTTGACTAACTAGCAGATATATTGTTAACACTTGTTTGCTCTAAATGGCAGAGAAACCCCTTATGCCTTCATCATCTCCACCACTTATATATCAGGACCTCTTGTGCTGCTTCAGATGCAACTAGCACAGTGAGTTATATTTCTAATTAGCTTCCATGTTAGTTTTGTGAGACCAAATGCATAGATCAATAGTAGTTACTTGGGATGATTAGGTCGCTAATTAGAGTCTATTTACTCTAATCCATGAAGTCCATTTCATAGAAGATCTTCTACTCTTATAGCATTCATTGCAAGTAGGTAGGCTTGTTTGTCTTTATTTACAGGTTACTTTATTTGGGGACTTGATTCTTTTTGGCCCACTGAGTCCTTATTGACGTGTAGTCAATATTAAGGCTATAGCGTGTCATTACAGTTGTTATTCTTCGTTTTCTTGCCTATATTTGTAAAAACTTGAATATTGGGAAAGGCCAAACAAGGTGCAGATGAGTCATTCAATGGCTTATGTGTTAAAACAGAAAGTATCACTCCACAGTTGGGACATTTGGCTTGGTATCAACAAATGGTGATATAAACAAAGCACAAGATCTTGAGCATCCTTATCAAACACCTAAACCACTGATTTCTTATTCTTCTTCCCAAGCATGTCTAGTTACAACATCTTGACATCTCCGGTGGCCGGAATCTGCAGCTACACAGGTCTAAAAGCCAACTCAACTACTTTGATTAAGCCTTGTATCCAGTGGAAGAACAAAACTGTCTCAAATGGTTTCAGAATCAGTTGCATGAAGGTACTTAAACTGCTTTACCTTTTCATAAATGTCACATTTACCCTTGTTGATTGACCTATCTTTTTTGTTATAGACATGGAATCCATTTGAAAACAAAAGGTTTGAATCACTATCCTACCTCCCACCTCTGACTGATGAGTCTATTGCAAGGGAGATTAACTACATGATCAAAAAGGGCTGGATCCCTTGCCTTGAGTTTGATGAGGTAAAACAAACCTTTCTCTTCTTCATATTGTTTTCTTAAGATATGGATACATTAAACTTAGGGTTCCGATAATTTTGGCCGAAATGTTAGGTGGGGTTTATACACAGAGAGAACAGCAGGATGCCTGGGTACTATGATGGGAGGTATTGGACACTTTGGAAGTTGCCAATGTTTGGATGCAATGACCCCTCTGAAGTGCTAAATGAGATCAAAGAGTGCAAAAAGGAATACCCAAATGCTTATATCAGGTGTTTGGCTTTCGACAGTCAGAAGAAGGCTCAGTGCATGGCTTTTGTCATTCAAAAGCCGTCTATCTAAATGCTCTGCTACTGGGAAGTAACTTTCAGCACTATCAAACTTGTTAAATTGTATGAATAAAATGCGTTTGTGGACTTGAAGTGTGTTTATTAGGTGAATATGTCATATGCTTTTGCTTTCAATAATCACAATTACTTCCACATAGTATGGGTATATATATATGTAGCATGTTTGTTCCATGAACTTGATGTTCAGTGAACACTTAAACAGTAGGTAGGTAATGGTTTTCGAAAAGGCAAAATATGCTATAAAGCTGGATTGTAAAATATAAGATCATGCACCAGATTGAGAGAACAGATCCCAGATAAACCACAAAACAGGACTGATAGTTGGGCTACATCCAAAAAAGAAGCTATTTTGATTACAAATGCACTGTGTCAGTACAACAATCAGCTTAAGAACGCACCGGTACAAAAATGAAGAATTTGTTTGAGAGGTCACTCATGAGAACATCAGGTGCAGCATATTTGATGCAGCCTTTCTTGCGTTTGCCCTAGTGCTGGGTTTCAAAAGCATCCATGTCCCCAGTGCGGAAAGATACACAGAAGCCATCTGAAACAATATCAAATTCATTCAAACAGATCCACACACTAGAGACTATGAAAATTATTCAGAGAAATTGAATATATAAAAAGAAGAAGCTCAATATACACACAAGCCAGTCTCTAATAACATTAATGTCTACAAGAAGCTCAAACCAAGCAGACAAGCAATAACCACTGTCAAGCAAGTAGATTTTCGGCTGTTCAAATATTTTGTGATGCCAATTGGGGGAATATGATCAAGTTTCAGTGATAGTTCGGAACTGAAAGATAAATAAAAGCTCAAAGTGGAAAATGGTAAAAGATAGAAAGAAAATCCACATGAACATTCCACCTATAATGTGGGGAAAAAATTAGTATCAATAGCTAAAGAAATGTATGATATCACTACCATCAAACAACATGGATGATCTTGTATGATAAAATCTAGAGCAGAAATGTGGCGAACATTCAAATGACTGCATGAAAAATCAAAACCTGTAAGCTAACCATGAAAATGATTTCACTGTAATATCACACTATAGGTGTTTCATTCAATCAAAGCTTCATGAATTCAACTTTCAACCATTCTCTTGAAATTCTTCACATTGCCTAAAACACTAATAAGTAAGGTCTATGAGTACAATTCATTAAATAACAGTGAAACCCTAAATGACTCTCAGTCCTTCCTCTCTTCCTAAATTATGAGCAATTATACATGATTTCAAACAAATACTATTCTAAAACCCTAACTACGACAATGTACTTAAGTTGCACAAGAAAGTTTCAACAAACTAACCTTATCGATTGCGCTCCATAGGCAAAGGACGATTGAATCCACCTCTACGATTCATATACTGCCTAGGCTGACGCTTCGTAACAGCCCTAACACCACTAACATCAGCACCAGGCACAGGTTTCCCTTTCGTCGAATCAAACCCTACCGGAATCCCTAATTTCTTCATCATCTCCATCTCATCCTCCTCGCCGGTCTCGAAAGTCTCTTCATTATCTTTCTCCTTCTGCTGCTGCTGCAACTGCTGTCGTTCCTTCGCTATTTCGTCCACGAAATCCGAAACCGCCTTCTGCTGCTCCTTCTCCTCACGCTGTCGCTTCTTCGGAGGCTCAATAGAAGGTGTACGGTGCCGATGGTGCCGTGAAGAACGCTCCGGCGACCTCTTGTGACGTGAACGGCTTCTGTCTGGCGTCCGTGAACGTGACCGCTTGCTTCGACTTTTCTCTCTTTCTCTATCCCTGTCTCTATCTCTATCTCTATCTCTGTCTCTATCCCTATCCCTATCCCTATCCCTGTCTCTTTCTCGGTCCCGATCTTCTTTCTCCCGACGACGGTCCCTGTCACGGTCACGGTCCCGGTCGCGGTGTCTTTCACGGTCAGTCATCGGCAGTGACAGTAGAGTAGTGGTAGTTCGACTTTTCAGTTTTTATGATTTTGTGTGATTTTATATCAAGTAATAACAGGCTCAGCCCATTGGATTGGACCATTAACTAAGGCCCATAATTCAATCCATTGTTTTAAAGACCCGACTCAATTCTTATTCAGCCCATAATCCATAAGTAGCCCAGTTCTAAATGTGAGCTCTTTTGTGGCATATAATTCCTTTTGATTAACTTTTTAAAACTATTTAAATAAGTAAAAATTATAAAATATGAGTTTTTCAAATTTTGAGTTTGAGTAAATAAATCATCCAAATCTTATTTAAGTTTATAAATTTTTAAAGTTTGAAACTTAACAAATTAACAAATTGACCAATATATTTTTAAAACCGTATTTTACGGCATCACCCGTCTATGAAGCGTGTTTCACCGAACTTAAAATAGTGGGTGAAATGTGCTTCTCTTGAACTTTTAATTGAAGAAGATTTTGATAATTTTCAGTATGTTGTTATAACAGAGTACAGCTCTGTTTTTATACACACAAATAAACAAAACAGAGGTAACACGCACATATGCGTGTGTAAAACAGAATTAACAGATTCTGTTACAATTTTTACTTTTAACCTCTAATATTACTGATACTACAAAAGGAATCTAAAATCTCATCATCCCCCTTCAAGTTGGAGGTGTGTGAACTTGACACAGACCCAACTTGGAAACCAAAAGATGAAATTGAGCAACCGGTAGTGATTTTGTAAACAAATCAGCTTGCTGGATTTTGGAAGCCAAGTACCTTGGTAGAATGAAACCTTCCTTGAATGCATCTCGAACCAGATGATAATCAATTTCCAAATGTTTGGTTCTCTCATGGAAAACAGGATTTGATGTTATATGAAGGGCAGATTGGTTATCACACCACATTGGGATGGGTAAACTTTGAGGAATCTGAAAATCTTTATACAAATAGGATAACCAACGAAGCTCACAAACTAATGAACCCATGGCACGATACTCAGCCTCACAACTAGACCTGGAAACCGTGTTTTGTTTCTTGGTATTCCAACTGATTAAACACTGTCCCATATAAACACAAAATCCACTCAATGATCTCCTTGTATCAGAACATGACCCCCAATCAGCATCACAATATCCTTGAAGTTGAAAATGACTTTGAGCAGGATAAAACAGGCCAATGTATTGTGTACCTTTCAAGTATCGAAGGACATGGAGAAGTCCATCCTAATGATTTTGAAGTGGCTGAGAAACATATTGAGACAATTGTTGAACTGAATATGTAATGTCTGGACGTGTGAAACTAAGATAAAGTAGTCTGTCAACTAATCGTCTATATCTATTAGGTTGATGATATAGAGGACTACCTGATGCCTGAAATTTATGGCCAGGAGGAAGAGGGCTGAATGCAGATTTACAATCTATCAAACCTGTATCATTAAGCATGTCAACAATATACTTATGTTGTGTAATGATCATGCCCTTATCAGATCTGGCTATTTCTAACCCAAGGTAGTACTTCAAATAGCCTAGATCTTTTATTGTAAACTGAACATCTAAGAACTTCTTCACAACAATTATATCAGCTTCTACTTGTCCCATAATCAAGACATCATCAACATAAACTAAGAGTGCAATGAAATGATCTTTCTTGTTCATAATGAACAAGCATGAATCATATGAAGACTGTTGAAAGCCATAGTGTAAAAGCTGGGATGTGAACTCAATATTCTACTGTCGACTTGCCTGTTTTAAACCATAAAGTGATCTCAAAAGTCTACACACTTGACCAGGCTGTGCTTTAGTGTACCCCTCTGGTGACTGCATATAAACTTCCTCTTTAAGATGACCATGAAGAAAGGTATTATTAATATCTAACTGATGAACTGACCATTCTTTAGAAGCGGCTATTGCCAAGAGCATTCTCACAGTGACAACCTTGGCTACAGGTGAGAAACTATCAGAAAAATCCTCCCCAGCAACCTGATTATATCCTTTGGTAACAAGTCTGGCTTTGTACCTGTCTATGGAACCATTAGGAAGCAATTTAAGTTTATAGACCCATTTTGATCCAATAGCCTTTTTTCCTACAGGAAGAGTTGTTAATTCCCAAGTATGATTCAACTCTAAGGCATTTAGCTCATGCTGCATAGCAGTAATCCAATCAGCATGCTTACAAGCCTGTGAATAGCTCACAGGTTCCTGGACAGTAGATAGATTGGCTAGAAACACATTATATGCAGATGAAAAAGTACAAAGATTTGTGTTTATAACAGTAGAGGGTATTGTAGAAGACATTTGTATATTAGATGCTACAGGATCATATACACAGGAGACATAATCATTAAGCCATGCTGGTTTGGTCTTTAATCTGTGTCTAGTTCTAATAGGAATTGGAGCAGTATTATCATCAGGATATAAAGATTGTGATATTGTCTGAGAAGAAGTATTGTCAAAAGATGATGATTTATCAGTACTTGGACTAGTAGATGACTGACCAAGAGATGTCTAACTGGTGGTTTTTGATGACATGTTTAAATCAGTAGATGAGTGATTTTGAATGACTGTACTGGGAGCTCTTAACAAGTTATTATTGATCTCATCAATGTATTCATCATCACAGATATGGTGTATTGGCAATGGTGTATCTATATAATCACAGGTTTTGGTTGGGTGAGTTTCAAAAGGATAGATGTTCTCATGAAATTGCACATCTCTCGAGACTACAAGTTTGTGAGAGTCAAGGAGATATAATAAGTATCCTTTCTTGCCAGGAGGATATCCTATGAACACACTCTTCAATGATCTAGGTTGGAATTTGTCTTTATGTGGCTTGGTAATGGTTGTATAACATAAGCAGCCAAAAACTTTCAATATTGAGTAATCAGGTTTGACCCCACACAATGATTCATAAGGTGTTTTCCAGGCAAGTACAACAGTGGGTAATCTATTTACTATATAGGTAGCTGTCAAGATTGCATTCCCCCAAAATCTTTTTGGTAAAGATGACTGAAACATCATAGCTCTTGCTAGCTATAGTAAATGCCTATGTTTCCTTTCCACCAAACCATTTTGTTGTGGACTATATGAACATGATGTTTGATGTTCAATCCCATATTTTTTTGAAGAGTTGCTCACAGTTATGATTGACAAACTTTATCCCATTGTCTGATCTCAAGACTTTCACAGTAGTAGAATACTGTGTTTTAATTCTAGGATAAAGGTTTCTAGATAATAAGCTGTTTGGTGTTTATGGTTAAGGAGATAAGTCCAAGTACACCTACTATGGTCATCAACCAATGTCAAGAAATATTGAGCCCCAGTAACAGATTTATGGTTGTAAGGTCCCCACAAATCCATATGAATAAGATCAAATAAATTCAATGCATGTGACTTACTAGAAGGAAACGAGTTTCTAGTTTGCTTTGAATATGAACAAATATCACAACAATCTAGAGGAATAAAAGAGTTCATACTCAATGATGTGAGATCCATATGTTTAAAAGCAGTGTTTGAAATATGTGCTAAGCGTTTATGCCATAGTAGAGTGGCATGTACAGTTTGTTTAGATTCAGAATTGAAATCAGGACAATGCTTACAAGAATCAAAGTAAGTCACATCAGCTGCTAAAGAATCAGTAGCTTGGACAATATTATTTTTGACAAAAGAAGTGCAGGATTTTGGATTTAAAATGTAGAGGTTATCAATGACTTTTCCAGTGACCATGACAGTCTTAGTCTTCTGGTCCTGTAACATCCAATTTGAAGATGAAAAGAAGAAATTGTAAGGCTGTGTATTAGTCAGTTTATGTACAGATAGAAGATTGAATTTAAAACATGGCACATAAAGTACTTCTCGTAATATCAAGTTGTGTAAAAGTTGAATATCACCCACAAGAGTGATATCTTTCGAAGTACCATCAGGTAGTATTATTTTATGTGGTTTGGTTAAGTGTTTAATGCTTATGAACAAAGTGATATCTCTAGACATATGTGTACTAGCACCACTATCCACAATTCAAGCCCCTATCTCTAATGCACAAGGTATAGTAAGTACATGTGAAAAGGATGTACCTGCAGAGCTACTAATGTATGCCATTTGAGAATAATCAGCATCATCACGAGACATCTTCCCTTTCACCATTATAGCTAGTTCTTTGATACTTTCCTGCATTGCATTAATTGTTGCTGCCATGTTCTCATTTAACTGATTTTCTGCATTAGTAACTTTCTGCTCATTGACTGCAGCAGCTATTGAGTTGGTTCTTCTATCTTTAGCACCTTTATACCAATCAGGAAATCCATGGATATAAAAGCAAGTCTCCTTAGTGTGTCCATTTTGATTGCAGTGAACACAAAATTTATCCTTTTTTTCTTTCTTCTTAGGATATCCATACTGCTTATTTGAATTCTGTCCTCCTGCATTCTGATTGAATCTCACATCTTGCTTTTGAGAATGGTTTTGAATCAGATTTCTTGCAAACAATGCACTAGAATTGTTGCAGTTTGCTTCAGCCAAGTTCACTTGAATTTCCTTTTGTTTTTCTACTCTTTGCAGCATCGAATAGACCTTATTTGTACTAGGAAGAGGTTCCATAACCAAGATCTGGTCTCTGAGTGCATCATATCCATCATTCAACCCCATTAAGAATTGTAAAACCCTGTCATCCTCATTCACATTGGCTGTCCTCTTTGATAATTCACATACACAGTTACTATTACATTTACAAGCAGGAATAGGCCTTAAGAGAGCTAATTCATCCCATAATTTCTTTATTTTGGTATAATACTCTGAAATACTCAAACTTCCTTGTGAAATTGAAGCAATATCATGTTGAAGTTGATAGATTTAAGGCCCATTTGACTCTCCAAATCTTTGTTCTAATTCAACCCAAAGAGTTCTAGCAGTAGACATATATAAGAAAGCATCTACTATCTCTTTTCCTATTGAGTTGAGAATCCATGACATAACCATAGCATCTACTCTAAGCCAACGGTCGTATTCAGCAGAGTTAATTTCTGGTTTCTTAAATCTTCCATCTACAAATCCTAGTTTCATCTTCGCAGATAAAGCAATTCTTATAGATCGAGACCAAGACAAGTAATTCTTACCTATCAATGGTGAAGTTACAAGAATCATTCCCGGATGATCTGAATTCTGCAGAAAAAACGGATCATCAATGGTGTAAGATCTATCGCCATTACCATGAATTTCTCGGATGCGATCTCTCTCTGAAGCCATTTGTCGAACAGGTGGTGATCGTCAGATTTTGTGTCTGTGTGAGTGAAGATGACACAGAACAAATATGGTTGTTAATGATGATCACGTTGTTACCAACTCTGATACCATCTTGAACTTTTAATTGAAGAAGATTTTGATAATTTTCACTATGTTGTTATAACAGAGTACAACTCTGTTTTTATACACACAAACAAACAAAACAGAGGTAACACGCACATATGCGTGTGTAAAACAGAATTAACAGATTCTGTTACAATTTTTACTTTTAACCTTTAATATTACTGATACTACAAAAAGAATCTAAAATCTCATCAGCTTCAAAGGCTAATGATGCTGTGAAGCGCGTCTATTAAAAATATATTGATTAGTTCAATTTATTTTTGTAGTTTCAAACTTTCCAAAATTTAAAAATTTAAAAATAAAATTGAAATAATCTATTAATTTAGTTTAATGTTTGAAATGACTAAAAATTGAAATCATTCCAAGGTTAATTATAATATTAATAAGTATTGTTGCCGGCACATTATTTTGCATACACATTTCTCTACCACGAGAAGTCAATTATAATCTTTAATTAAATAGTAAAAATACGTTATAAATATTTTTAAAATATATAATAATATAAATATTGTTTTTACAAAAAATAAAGTTAATTAAATTATAATTAATAATATTTTTAATGATATATAATTTTTTATATTGTGATTAATTAGAGTGATTAATTTATTTATAATATTTTTACAATTTTTTATTTCAGTATTTAAATATTTATTCATATTAAATAAATATAAATATTAAAATAAATAATGTATTATAATTAATGGTGAATATAAATTTTAAATTTAATTATTTATATTCATCATTGATAAGGTTGTGATTGAGATTTTAAAAAATATATTGATATATGGATGCACATACAACTTTACATGAATGAAAATATCGATTCTCAATATTAATATATACATTGTTTAATTGTTGTAGCCAAAATGCCACAAAGTTTTATGACTATATGTTAAGTTTGAGAAAAAAAAAATGGTTTGTTACAGTGGTAGAAAATGGCGGCTAAAAAAATAGGTTTGATGGTATATATTTCAAATCTTTTACAAACAAATTAAAAATACACAAAGACTTGACTATGTGTTTACTCGAAATTTAATATCACTGAATTATTTTAAAAAATATATTTTAAATTTGGTCAAATTTTAATTTTTAATTTTAAGGAGTTTGAATTCGATTCTATTTAATATTATTTATATAATTTTATATATAAATAATGTATATATAAAAATACATTTAATCTATATATACATAAAAGCAGAGAAGTGTCCGGACAACTCTTAATCAGACAACAAATTTGTATTAATCAGACAACAATTGTCTTTAAATTTAAATTTATATATATATATATATATAACCAGAAAAGTCTCAGGACAACTATTAATAGACAACAAATTTATATTAATCAGACAACAATTGTTTTTAAATTTTTATTTTTTAAAATATTATATATATCTTATTTAAATCTTCTCTATTAAAAAAAATATTATTTTATAAATTAAAATTAAAGATAAATAATAAATTGATAACTTTTTAAATTTTAAAATGATATAGATTAAGAGCATCTCCACTAGATGTCTATTTGCAATTTTTCCACGGCCACGTCAGCAACGTGGACAATATTTTAAAAAATAGAGCTCCAGTGGTACCGTCTATTTTGAATGTCCAGCTGACGTGAAAAATTTTAAATTAGACATCGTCTATCATAACTTCTATTTTAGACGGTCAAATAGACATGCTGACTCAGCTTTTTAATATTCTTTAATTAGATTTTTAACGTGTTTCAAATTCTTTTTGTTATAATAAAAGAGTTTAATTTTAATTAAATTTCTATTAAAATTAAAAAAGAAATAGGGATAGACGGTGACCACTGTATGACTATTTTTAAACTGTTTATCAATAAAAATTTTGCCACCTCATTATTCACGACTTCTAATTTACACAGCCACATCATCTGACGCCCATGTTCCATTGGAGATGCTCTAATATCAAAATAAATTCAAATTATAAATATATATATATATAGGGTTATTTCCAAAAATACCTCATTTTTTCAAACGTTTCACCTTGAGCACCCGGTTTTGAAAATTTTGGAAAACCACCCCCAAAATAAAAACTACTAGTGGTTTTTGGTAATTTTGTGAGTGGTTTTGGTGTTGTATGAGTGGTTTTGAAATTCTATATGTTTAATTTAGAGATTCGGAAATTTTCTAAGATCAAAATTACTCATACAACACCAAAACCACTCACAAAATTACCAAAAACCACTAGTGGTTTTGATTTTGGGGGTGGTTTTCCAAAACTTTCAAAACCGGGTGCTCAAGGTGAAACGTTTGAAAAAATGGGGTGTTTTTGGAAATAACTCTATATATATATATATATATATATATATATAAATTCATATTTATCTCTGGAACATGTATTGAAATTCTATTTCAAATCAAATTTCTCTCCATTATATATACTTCATTCATCTCAATTAATCTCATGTTATATATATATATATATATATATATATATTATAAATCACAGTAAATTAACAAGTTTTTTTTTTCTTATTACAGAAAAACTGACCGTTTTAATGGAGAAATAAAACGCCGACAGCGTGGTTGTGTAAAGCTTCTATGGTAGGGATTATTCATCATACAACCCTCATCTTATAGATCTGAATTTTATATTCTGTTAATGGTTAAATCGACACCGGAGAGATATTTATACAATGAGAAGTTGACGCCGGAGAGATATTTATACAATGAGAAGTTGATTGACTATCATAGCATCTCTTTTAATTTTTATCGGAAGTAATATTTATTGTGTAATTATATCATCACAGTCATGTCTTTTAATTTATTGGTTACCTATTTTTCTCAAGCAAATAACAATAAGCTTTTCGTTGAATGTATTCCACCAATTTGTTTTTGGGTACAATGTTTCTTTATTTTAATAAAGATTATTGTAATTATATATGATTTTTTAATATATTTTTTAGATTTAAAAATAATTGTATATATATAATTAATATTATATATATAATGTGTCCGCAAAATATTATAATATTATAAACTATCTATATCTATTTCCTCAGAATTTTTCTGATTTTTGTAGTCACTACATTTGAATAGTAATTACTATTTAATCATGGTAAGTAAACAAATATATATATATATATATATATATATAAATATATATATATATATATAAATAAAAGTAGACAAGTCTTAGGATAATACTAACCCAACAATAATTTTGTTTTAATTTAAATAAAATTTGTATTTAAATTTAGTATAGTAATTTTATATTTATCTTTATATATTTTTATAACTTAAAGATAATTATCTAATTATATTCTTTTAAAAAAGTTAATATTATCAACTCACCTAACAAGATAAATGTAAAAATTTAAAAATAATTAAGAAGATAAATACTTAAATTCATATTTATCTCTTTATTATTATTATTATGTGGTGGAGTTCCATTTTATATCAACTTTCTCTCTCCTATACTACTTCATTCCATCTTAATTCATAATTCATAATTGTAGGAAGTAAAATCAATTAATTCATCCATCTTAATTCATAATTGTAGGAAGTAAAATCAAGATAAAATACATATATTTCTTAATATGTTTTTTTTTAAAAATTTATTTTAAATATGTACGTGGTATTTTCTTTTTCTTTTTTAAAATTAATATTTTTTTATACTATATGAAATTGATAATACATGTATTTTTCTCATACCGTGAAAAAAATAAAAAATATAGAAGGAGAAAAATATAGAGGAGTTCATCATATTTGCAATTTATGTCAAACCGGCTTTCAATTAGATATTAGAATTTTTAGCCATTTTAGAGATTTGACTAAAATCAAACTTCTAATTTGTTAAAGTAGTTAGTAGCAATTTAATCTATTTTTGGTATAAAATAAAGAGCGATGGAAAGATTTTAAAATTAGAAATTTGTTAAAAAAGACGAAATTACCACATTTTGAACTAGAGTTATATTAAATATATATTAATAAAAAAATTGAAATCTATTATAGTATTTAATATTTTCATTATTACTTTTTATTATAATGTTTTATAATTAAAAAAATAATCTATATAATACTTCCTCCGTTTCCAAATACTTGCAACATTTCATGTGGAAACGTTTTTCCATGCTTAACTTTAAACGTAAATATCTTTAATAATATACAACTAAAAATTATACAAATTTCATATTTAGAAAATACACACCAAGACGAATAAAACAAAACCCCATTTGACTATATTTTTCTTTATACATAAGAAATAACACATGAAAGAAGATTGATTAATGAATAGTATACACTATTCAAATGTTGCCACTAAATAGGAACGGAGGAAGTATATACTTAAAAAAAAAAAAAATATTATATTTATTACTATTAACAATTATATAATTTTAAACTCACTTAACTACAATTTATAAAAGTATTTGAGATTACCATTAATTATATAAGTGGTTGAGATTCAATTTTAGATATCATGATGTGCTGATAATAGAATATATATATATATATATTAATTAGGTTAATACTGTAATAATTTTATTTATATTTAGTATTATATTATTTAATTGATTAAAATTAATATATTTTTTAATAAAATTATATTATTATTTTTTAATAAATGGATCAAATAAGTTAACACAAATCTAACATCATGATTAATAGGTTAGTATGAGATTTATTGATTAGTAGCCTAAGAGCATCTCCAATGGTTTAGTGAATTGAGGTAAATGTGGCATGGTAAATAGAGGGTGTGAATAATGATGTGTCAAAAATAATATTTCTCGAAAAAAAAAAGTAAAAATCGTCCACAGTGGTTATTGTCTATTCGGATTTCCTTAATTTATAATCCATTAGAATTAAGTTTCTATTTCCTTTTTTATTTATAATTTAAATAGAAATATGGTAATTACAATTTTAAAATATTAAAATTGATGATTGACACCGTCAACTAGGACGTGGAAAATAGAAGCTCTACTCCACACCCTCTATTATTTTTTCTGCCACGTCACCTGCACATTGTAAATTCGCATTGCCATTGGAGTGAATTTTTTAAATAAAAAATCCAGAATGTCCACGTGGATGTGCAAATCAATAAATTCACATTCCATTGGAGATGCTCTAACAACTCTCTATTTAGAATCTTTTTGGATTGCTAAAGTTAATATTTTCTCTCCTTTTTTTTTTGTTCTGCTTGAGTTCGACATGATACGGTGAGACAATTTTCCATATCTAAGTTAAATAATACTTTATTTCTATTGTTCCATTAAAATAAATTTTTTTTACTAGTATTTATTAAATTTTAATCTAATTTATGATATTTATGTATATAATTGTAATTATATTTTATAATTATAATAATTTTTATATTTAAATATTTATTATTAAATTTACTGTGCGCATCGCGTACGAGTATTATCTAGTGGTATATAAAAGTTTAACACTGCACATTTAGATGTAGCCCAGTAATAAGTGGTGACTTACCGTCTACAAACCTAAGTGTAAGGTTTTAAATTAACTACTGGATCAAACGTTTATATTAATTTTAATTTTTAAATTAGTTATTAAATATAAAATTACTAAAATTTATTGTAAATATAAATATTATTTGAAAAATAACAATATAATTAATTATAAAAAAAAATAAAATGAATTACTATTACCATTTGGGTTGAAAGCTATTTTTATTAGTTTTCGTAAATGCTATCTTAAATGTTAATTGAACGCTAAATGCAACGGTTAAATGTATAAATTTTAAAAAAAAATTATAATTTAAACGTTAATTAAAATTTAAATAACTAAATGGTCTAATTTACCATAATAAATATTGATTTCACATTTTAAATCTCGAAATGAACTAATCCTCCATCAAACTAGCATAATAGAATAATCCAAAAACACATTACCCAATATCAAAACCAAACCCTAAACTAAACATATATAGTACCTGATTTTAAATGGAAGTTGTTGAATATAAGCATGGCATGCCTGAACCGGTAATCGTAAAAAGCAGTCAAAAAAGCAAAGTAGAGCCAAAGCAGGACCAGTTTTTGGAAAGACAAATGGAGTAGTTAATGTGTTCAAATCATAAATTAATTACACGACCTGACAAAACATATAACCCCCTTCAACTTATGTGCATGCTTGTATTGAGGCTTCCAATGTTTGAATCAAACAGTGAACAATCATTTTCTTTTCAATTTTATAATCAATTTTTGCTTGCTTCAATTGGAGACAAAATTTTGTTGAATAAGGTGCAACATATTATTTATTTATTTATTTATTTATTTATCTTGGTTGGCTTGAATTGAACATATTTGAAATATTTTTAATAATTAGGTGCATGAGAGGTTTAGTAAGGTGCATGGGATTGTTATTGTTGGCCTAATTTTTACTGTTCATGGACCTATAGAAAATGTTGTTTTGATTGCACTATTAGCCTAACACAATAATCCTACCATTATCGGTTGTTTGGATGACTTCCAATGTTATTTTATAAAGTATGGTTTAATATGCTACAAATCAATATGGTATGGTTGGAACCATCAAATTTTGTTTGGATATATAGTTTTATAAAGTATGGTTATCACTATAGAATTTTTATCTTTGATTGGTTTGGCAGTATGTTATGGTTTAATTATATGTAAATGACAATAATATCTTTTCATACCTTATACTTAATTTTTAATTTTTATTTTTAAATAATATTGTTTTTTTTTTCATAATCACATATAATATGACAAGAAATTAAAAAATAAAAAATAAAAAAGAAGCTAATATTAAGCCACTAAATACAACAATAGATAATATAAAAATTTCACATATTCCTTGACAAATATAACTAAAAATAGTAGGAACAATAATTTTATATTTAAAACATAAATTGTCCATAAAAGTTAAACTTATAATCCTTAAGTCTTATCATCACAATAAACCAAATTTCAAACATGAATAATTCCAACGTTCATAACATAAATGTTTGTAAGAACTAATATGCAATCAGACAAAAATTAAAAAAAGAAGAAGACGAAAAACCCGATAACCAGAACTCAATTTCAAAATCGAGAAGCATTTTGAATATTGTGTTGAAGTTTGGTGTTCGTGATTTATGTTGGTGATTTTTAATCGAATGCAAACCTAAAAGATTAAAGGGTAATTTTGTAAGTAAAAAAATATTACTAGACTAGTTTGAGAATGAAAAATATTTAAACCATGTCAACACACCGATTTGGTGGTTGAAAAAAAAGACACAATTTAAACCATGGTGAACCATGAACAACCATGAAAATAAAGATGGAAATGCAACCAAACATGGTGCGGTTTGGTTCTAACCAAACCATACCACCAAAAACCTTCCATCCAAACAAGATTAGAGTTTCATATACCCAAATATTTGGTTTTCATAAGTTTGAATAATACGTTAGAGATATAAAATTCGTCGAATTTATTAATATTTTTATTATTCATTGAGTTATATAAATAGAAATAAGATAAATTTATTAAGTTATCATAAATAAAAATAAAATAAATTTATTAATTAATTAGAGAAAATTGATTTGTTAAAATGTATCAATATAGCGGTTAAAATAATAATTTGATTAATAATAATATTTATTAATTTAAAATAGATATTAAAATAATTGAAAAATAATAATTATTATAACTATTTATAACTATTGTGTTTAAGTCATGTTTTTAAAATCGGATTGGAACCGGTGGTCCATAGTATAAAGTCTGGTTTTTAAAAAAACTTGTCAAATTCGGTAAAAAAAAATCCGTTCAAATCGAATTTTTCTTTTTTAAAAGAAATAAAATAAATAAAAAATTAAAGTTTTAATTTATTTTTGTTGTATTGGATTTTATTGGAATAATTGTTTTATTTTTTGAACGAATTTAAAAATAATAGTATGAATGCTATTTTCATTTTAAGCCTATTATATGAATATTATATCGTTTATTTTATTGACAATTAATTCATATTGATAGCTTTATTTTTAAATATATTCAATTATAATTTTAATTAATACTATATTTATTTTTTTTTGATAAATATAAATTAATTTCGGGGTTCAATCGAGTCCAAGTCTAAAAATCACAACCCATTTCTAACTGGTCCGATTTTTAAAATATTGGATTCAAGTAATTGTTGGTTGAGGTCAGTGAAAGTAAAAAATAAAATAAAAAAATTATATATATACTTTTTATGAGTGTTAATGGTCTCATTGAATGTGATTAGGAAGTGGGTGGGAGGAACAGTTAGCATCACTTTTTTGGTGAATTGGTCCAATTGAGATAACCCTAATTTACTAAACCACCACACTATTATCTTACCAAAACCATTAATCCCACACCATTGATTCAATAAAATTGCACACAGTTTTTGGTTCTAAACAATTGTAATAATAACACAATTTGGAAAATAAAATATTAAAAAAAAATCAAAATCTGATAAGTTAATATAATGACAATGGTCAAACAATTATTCAACTTAAACTTCTAATGCATATTTGATCCCATTTGATAACATCTTCCTATATAATTATTCTTCTTCATTTGTGTATAATATATGGAGATTAAAATGATATTTTGACTGTTAGTGTTTTGTCTTATATATTTGAATTTAAAAAAATTAATTTTCAATTTATCTATATGTGATACATATATCTGTAAGTAATCATTTAATTTACTAAATAAATATCTCCACTTGCTTTAAAATAAAAACCCTATGTTCGAACACATACAAAATATTAAACTTATAATACACTCTTAAGATTCAATCCTGATATTACCATTGAAATACTGACGTGACATATTCTAATGTTCGTGATTAATTTAATTTATATCATCTTTTTGCAAACTGATCCTTATAGTTTATAATATTTATATATCAAACTAAACTTATTTATAATTTTAATTAAATGGAAAAAAAATATTGTTTTAATTATAAATTCATTTCACTTTAGTCAATTTGGTCATTAAATTATTAAATTTAATTATTGATTTTTTTTAATTTAATCGTTAAATAATAATTGTGTTAGAAGTATTTTAAAATTGTTAAAAAATAATTATATTTAAATTCGGTGATATAATTTGACCAAAATATAATTTAATAGTCTAATTAATTGGAGTATGAAAAAAGCGACAATATTTATTTATTTATTTTAATATTTAAGTGGTTTCTCAAAATTTTTTTCCGTCTTCAAACTCTACCTCCAGAATTCAAATTAGTAAATATATACTAAAATGGTAAAGCTTTAAGCCATTAAAAATAAATAATACTATTTCTATTATAATTACTATAAAAAAAATCGACACAAATAAATTATGTTTCTAACCTAGTACATATATTTCACCCTCATCCAAGCTCGAATCATTCACCTGGCAAATTACAATAAAAAAAGTGAGTTTTGATAAAATTACACTTATTAACCGGTTTTCAACCATTTTACATAAAATAATAGCGATTTTTAAATAATGTTACAGCTGATTTGACGGTGTTAAATCAACAACTTTGACTCAATTAAATATACACGTCAATACAAGTAAGCACCATGTCACCATGTCAATACCACATATGCCCTACCTAAGGTTAAAGATGTTGACCTAAAACTATGAACTCAACTATAACATTATTCAAAATTTACTAATATTTTTGTACTTCATTATTCAAGTGTTGTATGTAAAATCAATGAAAATTGATTAAGATGTCATTTTATAAACCTCATCTCTGGTGTATTTTTTTCCCCTAATCAGACAATAATATTCTGAAAGTTTAGGTTTTAATTTAGGTTGGTATTGTAAAGAAATAGTGGCCTAAAAACCAAATGGCCCAAAATGAATAGTAGCTCTCATGCCACAATGATAAATGAATGAGTCTTGTTCCTCTTATATTATCACAAATAGACAACAAAGACAGCCAATTCCACCTCTCCATCTCTCTATTGTATTAATACACCAACACAACAGCATTTAAAGTACCATCTCCATCTTCTTCATCATCTCCTCCATTTCAATCTCAAACCATGAAATACATCAGAACCAACAGCTTAAAAAGACTCTTCTCACTAAAAAGAAGATCCTTTGAAGACCACCCACTTGAAGATGACACTCATCACACAAAACCCACTTGGAAATGTTTCTCCTTTCAAGAAATCTCTCTTGCCACCAATGGTTTCACCTCAGGTCTGTCTCTTTTTTCAAACCCTTTTCAATTGCTTTGTTGTTTGACATTTTGATTCTGTGGTTGCAGAGAATTTGGTTGGGAGAGGAGGGTATGCAGAGGTGTACAGAGGTGTTTTATCTACTGGTGAAAAGATTGCTGTTAAAAGGTTAACAAAAACATCAACTGATGATAGAAAAGAAAGAGATTTCTTAACAGAGATTGGTACAATTGGTCATGTTTCTCATCCAAATGTTTTGTCACTTCTGGGCTGTTGTATTGACAATGGACTCTATCTCATCTTCCATTTCTCATCTAGAGGCTCTGTTGCTTCTCTGTTCCATGGTACAACACAACATAAACATAAACAATCTATTAACCAATCTCAGTTACTGATCAATTATCATCTGCAGATACAAATTCACCACCAGTGGATTGGAAAACAAGGTACAAAATCGCTATAGGAACAGCTAGAGGACTACATTATTTACACAAAGGATGTAAAAGAAGAATCATACACCGAGACATCAAATCATCAAACGTTCTCTTATCAGAAGATTTCGAACCCCAGGTACTACTAATTAATTTCAAAACCACGTAAATCTGTGTGTCTCTTATCGAACACCTTACAGAATTTCACATTCTGTATGTTATTTATCAGATATCGGATTTTGGGTTAGCCAAATGGCTTCCATCACAATGGACTCATCACTCAATTGCTCCAATTGAAGGCACTTTCGGGTACTGAAACCTCTCAACAATTTCGCATCAGAATCAGCTGCTTTAACAGAACTTATGAAATAATGTGTGTGCAGGCACTTGGCACCAGAGTACTTTATGCATGGAATAGTGGATGAGAAAACAGATGTGTTTGCATTCGGAGTGTTTTTATTAGAAATCATATCCGGTAGAAAACCAGTTGATGGTTCGCATCAAAGTCTGCACAGCTGGGTACATTTCAATTGAATCATTGATATATGCACAGACATTGGTCTAAACTAATGTGAGTGTGTCTGTTTGGTAATATAGGCGAAACCGATATTGAGAAATGGAGAGATAGAGGAGCTGATTGATCCGAAGCTTGAAGGTGAATATGATGTTGGAGAGGTTAATAGAGTTTCATTTGCAGCGTCTCTGTGTATAAGGTCTTCTTCAGCTTCGCGTCCGACCATGAGTGAGGTAAGTTAGTTTATAAATATATAGATATACATGTGTGAATCATTAATAAGTAGTTTTATGAGAAAGAGATGTTTTTTCACCTTTGGACGTGTAGTGTAGTGTGTTTGTTCATGTGACCTACCATTATTTAAGGTCCTTTTAAAGATGGATTTTCGGTTAAATCCAATAAAACATAAATAATATAAAAAATAAAAAAGTTTTGTATATATAATATTTATCAAATTTTATTAGTATAAAACTTTTTTTTTAGGGATATTAGTATAAAATTTTTAAAGATATTTAATATATATATTTTTAAACTTCATCTAAAATGGACAATAAATGTAAAGTTGTAGAAATAGCTTCCAACTAATTTTTTAATATATGGATTAAATTATATTAAACAGTAAAAAAAATTCGTAAAAATTAATATTGTAGTTGATTTTACTGTATTATATCTACACGACTAGTTAAATATATCACTTTATTTGAACAGATTAGTGATACATCAATCAGATTTTAGCTAAATGTATATTTTTAACTACAGTTTAAAAATATTGATCCAATTATTATTTTTAAGGTTAAAAGTATAATTTAATATGGGTAAAAATTAATTGGTATAATTTTATCAACTTCAAGGCTATTCAATATAATTTGAGTTTTCATTAAATTTTAGAAGGCTCCATGTAATCTATATATCTATATAAAAGAGTTACAAAACCCGCCTACGTGGCATGCTTAAAATTCTTCAATTCATAGTTAGTAATAGGGCTAAATTTTCACTCTTATTTACACTTATACCACTCACACAATTAATAATATTCATCCTAATAATAAGACTAAACTTTCACTCTTATTTACACTTATGTCACTCACATCATTAATAATACATGCATGGTTATTAATAAAAATTTTTTATTATTATTTACACTTATATAACTAATACAATAAACAAACTTGATATAATTAAGAGAATTTTATAATTTAAATAAATAAATAATATATTTTTGTTAAAAAAAAATATCTATGCATTTTATAACAAAAATATATACTTAAAAAATATATTTTTTTTTATAAAAATATAGTTATATTTGCTAAAAAAAAAACTCAAACATATTAATATCTAATAAAAATTTTAAATAATTTAAACTACTAAATAATATATTTTTGTAATATATATATATATATGCATTTTATAATAAAAAAATATACTTTAAAAAAATATTTTTTTTATAAAAATATAGTTATATTTGCTAAAAAAACTCAAACATATTAATATCTAATAAAAAAATTAAAATAAAAATAAATATATATGCATTTTATAATAAAAAATACATAATAAAAATATATATTAATATTTTTTAAAAAATTCAAACATATTAATATCACATAAAATTTTTAAAATAAAAATAAAAAATAAAACATATATTAACAATTAGAGACACTACGGAGTTAGTTAAATAGACATGAAAATTAATACATATATTTTTTAATTTTATATATTTCATTATTATACTCCAAAATAATATTTAAAATTTAATTAATAAATAATTTTATTTTTACTAATTTTTTTTTAAATATATAGTTTATAAATAATTTTAAAATATAATTTAATTAATTATTCAAACAAATTAATATTTTTTTAAAAAAAAATTCATCCCTTAATAATAAATTAAATATCTCATATTCAAAATAATGTTATTTTTTTAAAATAAAAAATTAACAACAACTGCGCGTAGCTTATTTTCTAGTTTATAATAAAATTAGAGAAAGGACATTAAGTTACATCATAAACTTGTGTCGTGTTCAACAATACAATAAATGCCTTTAAGTTTACTACACAAAGGCCAAGTGACTAATATTTAAATTTTCATTTAATTTTTTAATTTTAATGTAGATATGTTGACATAAGTAATAGTATATAGGCTTGTTTATTAAATTGTTAACATGTTGATGTTGGTTTGCCTGCAATGACTTTTCTAATACATTTCACCGTCTATGGCTGCTACAAGCAACCTTCAATTTGGCCTCATTGGCCTAACTAAATATAATATATTAGAAATATATTTTAAAATATTAAAAATATATTTAATTTAAAAAAATCAACTAGTTAAAGTTAGTATTTAAAATTTTTTAAAGATGTTTTATTAATTGTTTTAAAATAAATTTCTTTACTACTGATTTCTAGTCTGAAATGCCTTAATTCCAATTAAATTTCTATAATTTTTTAAAAGTGATTATATTAATTTTGATTTTTAATTTATAAAATATTAGTTAAAATTTATATTTTGTTTATAGCTATAATTATTTAGTTAATATATATATATATTTGAAACTGTTAAAATAATTATTATTTCTATTTTTATTATGAAGTAATTAAAAAGTTAGTATTAGAATAGATAAGTAAATTTAGAATTTAAAGAAATAGTATTAAAATAATTATTTGACGATTAAAAATAACTAAATATAATTTTTATATTTTAAAAAATAATAATAATATAAGTATATTTTTTAAATTAGAATAAACTAGTTTTAAATGTGAAGTGAAATATTTTTTTTTTATAAATAGATTAGTAATAATAACATATAAAGTTTATTTAAATAAATATATATATATATACTTTATATGTATATAATTTATGAGAATATAGTATTATTGGTATATTATTAATGATTATAATAAGGTGGCACCCATGTGGATTTTAAGAGTAAGTAGATTGGTTATGATTATGAGAATAATTGAGGTTTGTACTCAACTTCAATTCACTGGTTATCTAAATTTTTTTTATAGTAAATAATATAAGATTATTCTTAGTTATTGCTACAAAGTCATTTTTGTTTGACAAAAGATTTTCTTTAATAAATAATTGCAAATTTAGGATATCGTCAAATCAACAGCAAATTAAATGACAAACTTTATCACCAACCATTATTAATTATCTTGTTGCCGATATTACGTTTAACTATAAATGTTCCTTTTTAATTATTTTAATTTATTGATTTTTTTTTTATTTTTAAAAATTCACATATATAAGATAAAGCTTGCTTTGTCGGTCATCTTATTATCAATACAATTGTTTCATATATTTGATATTTATGTAATGATTTTTTTCTCATTAAATTTGATGTATTTTGATTGATTGGTGTAGATTTAAATATTTATTCATCTTATAGCTCATTATATCGATTATAAAATTATTAATTCCTTATCTATTTTTCTCATTATAAAATTATTAACTTTTTTTTTTTTTTTTGAATATGTGTAATTTTTTTTTAAAGATTTATCGATTTTTTTAAATAACAGTAAATTAAATTTATAAAATATAAATGAAAGTTGATAATCTTTTTGTAATTCTTAACAATTTTTTTGTCAATAAAATCTGTTTGAATTCAGTTTTGCTATTATTTATTAATTAAATGTATTTATTAATTAAAAATACATTTAATTTTACATTTAAAAAAAATATATTTTAATTGATTTTTCAAAATAAAATATTATATATATTTATTATTTTTTTAATAGGTGAAATTTTCATTTTAAATAGAATGTGATTTATTTTTGAAAATTAATGTTGTTAATGTGTGTGAATTGATAGGTATTGGAAGTGATGACAGAAGAAGAAATAGAGAAAGAGAGATGGAAAATGGAAGGGGAAGAAGAAGAAGATCAACATGATGATTTCTGGGGATTTGATGATCTTGATTATGATTATCATTCTCACTCTTCTTCTTCTCTATCTCCTCAACATTCAATCTCTACTACTATAAGTTCTTAATCACCTAATTAATTTTAATTAATAAAATTAATTAGTTTTGTTCAACATGTAAATATATATTATAT
Organism: Cardiospermum halicacabum; assembly: GCA_031304145.1. NCBI lineage: Eukaryota > Viridiplantae > Streptophyta > Magnoliopsida > Sapindales > Sapindaceae > Cardiospermum > Cardiospermum halicacabum. Next base: position 12,333,324 of record CM062396.1, on the reverse strand, counting down.
CATATTATTACAAAGTACTTTTAAAAATATAATAGTGATGATTTTGTGTAATCCAATTCAATCAATGTCGATATTATATGATATGGAAAGGTTTTTTAATATAAATATTATTGGTGGTGATTGATTCTTTTTTAATTAATAATTTGGGTTTGGAGACAAGAGTTTGGTGTTGGATTTAATTTAATTACAAGAGGAAAATGGTTGTTGAAGAAGTTGAGATAAGAAAATGTCAAATGCTAAAAGGGAAAATTAATGGGGCTTGATTTGATAATAGATAATTAAGTGCATTATTATATTTAAACTGTTTAGTGTAAATAGTGATATTGGTTGGTTGGTTAATTATTTGATTTTGAATAGGAACTGATGGACTATGTTGTCAAATAATTGGATTGGAATAGTGTCCAGCTAGTATTGTTTGCCATTAAATTATTATTCACAGGATTATATAACCTTCTAGACTTATTTTAAATATTAACGGTAACTTTTTTATTAATGATTTAGCATTTTAAAGGAGAATAAATATTTAACGTTTTAAAATCAATTATTATGGTATGAATTATTTTTACACCCCAATTTATCACTGCAACATTATTTTTTTTCTATGGCAAAATTATTTTAAAGCCACTAAAAGAAAAGTAGCTTAAAATGGTAGTAGGTCACTTTTTTTCATACATAATCAATTTAATAAATAATATTTATTTAAAGATTATATTTAAAAAGCATTTGCTTAAATAATATAGAATACGGTTTATATAGGTATGTCCAGTAATATTTAAATTAACTACAGTTGAAAGTATAGTCTATAAAAATATTTTTTATATCACGCTCCAAAATTGTAGCATATAATTTATTTTTAAACTACAATTTATACTCGCAGTTTATAAATATTTTTAAAAAAAAATCATTTAAATTCATACTTATATATAATACCTAAATATGAAATTCTTTAAACAAAATTAATTTATTGATTAGGAACCCGGCAAGATAAAAATTGGAACAACCAAAATTCCTTTATAGAAACATTAAAATTGATTCAAATCCCTAATTAGGTCAAAACCCCTAATCCTCTTCATCACCCATCAACAATTTCCTTCACCGACTATTCTCGCCATAACTATGATTGAACTTCTTATTTTATAATTTCACTAGCAATTATTCACTGGTAATTTCGTTTGTCAAAGGTAACAGGCTACAAACAAGTAGAGTGAAAACTTTGTAACTTTACCTACATTACCAAGTTTGGATTAGATTTTGGACCAGATACTGCTTGTTGAGAAGTTCGCTAACCCTTTAATGCCTTAAAAGTCATTGTCTATCAATACAGCTCGTGGTTCGCCGTCTTCTGATTACTATATCAAAGGTTGTGAATTTTTTTTGGTTTTAGGTTGGGATTTTCATATCTGGTTTTGATTTGGATTTGAAGATTAATTGATTGTTGTTTGTTGATTTTGTGTTATTGTTTTTGTTTGACTCTGTTTGTTGTTATTTTTTTTTTTGGTTTTTTGATGTTCTTGTGTTTTGTATACCGTGGTTTGTTGGTTTTTAAACTTGTTGGGTTGATATTGGTGAATTGAGAATGTGAATTGTTTTAGTGATGTGTAATTGGAAGTTTTGATGGATCAAGATTGCATTTTGGGAATTTTCTTGTCTACGAAACATTTGGTTTTGAATGAGACGTTGTACTGACTGTTAATGTCGTGATTAGTTTTTGATTTGTTATTTAGTTTTGATTTATATTCATGAAAAATGGATAAATAAATTTGGTTATTATAGTTTGATGAGGAATGTGTAGTGTTTTGTGCTTGAAACTATCCTTTGAATGAAATCTTTCTGTATTTTTTGTTTCCTTAGTCATTTATATTGGACTTTGATTACAGGTGCTGGTCTAAATCCAGTTGTTATAGAGTTGACATTGGACTTTGATTACACCTTATAAGGATTCATCACATATGACTTCCACGTAATTCCATACTCGATTTCATAGATATATGTGGAGTAGGCAGTTGATTAAATCTAGTATTGATAGTTAGAGTTCATTTATCTGGCACTAATGTAAAATGATTCTTTTAGAGTTCTCTCCTCACGGGCTCACGAGATCTCGTCAAGGGCTCACGAGAAAGGATCAAGTTGACCCCTGCGAATAACTTAATGCACCATATTCCGTCGACCATTTAAGCAAAATGCAATGAAACGAAGGAAAAACCATGTATCGATTCCATTGTCTCCACTCTATTGGAATGATGAGATGACTTTAAACACGCTTTCAGTATCCGGGAGTCGCGAACTGGCCATAGAACCTTGCTCTATAAGTGAAATGCAATATTTTTTCACTCTTAGCTTCAACAGTAAGGGTCGAAGAAGGACATCAATATATAAAGCCTTAATGTCAAACCGGTTAGAGCCGACTATATGAATTCTCTAATAATGATCCTCAATAAATATAAGTGGTCACCGCAAAATTTAAAAACTTTCGTTGACATGAATTTTACATTTTCACTCAAGTCTTTTATGCACCAAATCAACCTCAACATCTAATGCTCATAAATCTCTTTCAACAATCTCCTTCTAAGTAGACTTATGTCTTCCTGGATCTTGGCCCCCTTAACCAATAAATTTTCACATTTACGCACTGCAGCATGAGAAGGTCTTCTTAACACATGCCCAAATCATCTTAGTTTACCTTTCACTTACTTTATTACTAATCTCTGCCAAGTGGACTTTTTTTTTTTTTTTTTTTGCGTCTAATATGCTCATTTTTATGTTGTCCAACCTTGTATATTTACACATCCATCTTAACATTCCTATCTCCACCACATTCATTTTATAGAGATGTTGCTATATAAGTGCCCAACATTCACTTTTGAAGAGCATTGCTGGCCGAACAATTATCTTATAAGTTTTACCTTTTACTTTAAGTGGTGTTTTCTTATCACAGAGAACTCCTGATGCCCTTTTCAACTTTATCCACCCAACTTGTATTATGTGCATCGCATTATCATCCAATCACCCATCATTTTGGAGCACAGATCCGAGATAATTAAATTGTTTGGTGAAAAGAACCAAAACCCCCTCCAACTTCACCTATTTCTCTTGCTTTTTCCTCAAACTAAACTCACGGTGCATATATTCTGTTTTGCTCCTACTTAACTTAAGACCTTTATCTTTTAGATTTTTTTTTCACCTTTCCAACTTACAATTAACTCTCGCTCTAGTTTCATCAATAAGCACACAGTCATTTGTGAATAATATGAACCAAGGTACATCATCTTGTAAGCTTCAGGTCAACTTAATCATAATTTAATTAAACAAATACAGACTATTGCTGAACCTTGATGCAATTCAATGGTAATGGAAAAAGTCTTAGTGTCTCCACCCATTGTTTTCATAGTAGTAGATTCATTCTCATACATGTTCTTGGTGATGTTAATATACTTGACAATGACTTCTTTCCTCTTGAAAACTTATCATAATACATCTCTTGGTACCTTATCGTATGCCTTCTCCAAGTTAACAAACATTGTTTGGAGATATTTCTTCTTCTTTTTTTATACAATTCCATTAATCTTATTAGAAGAAAAATGGTTTCCGTAGCAGATCCATAAAACCAAATTGGTTCTCTGACACTTTTGTAGTCATTCTTAATTTATGCTCTATAACTCTTTCTCGTAATTTTATTCAATGACTCTTAAGTTTATTCCCCGATAGTTCATACAACTTTGGATGTCTTCTTTATTCTTACATATCATTATGAGAGTACTCTTTCTCCATGCATATTACATCTTACGTTCTTTTAATATAGTATTAAAAAGGTTTGTTAACCATGCAACTCTTGGCTCTCTAAGGCTCTTCTAGACCACTATAGGGATACCATCACGATCATATGACTTACAAATCTTCATATGTTTCAAGGATTCCTTTACTTTACTTTGTTTGATACACCTATACCAAATAAGATTTTTATCTGTTGCCAGAAGCTTCTAAGAGTCTTGTTTATACTCTAAGTTAAAATATCAATCAAAATAGAACTTCAAGCTCTCCTCTATCTCATTATCCATCGTCAACACCTGCTGAGCTTCGTCCTTAATGCATTTAACTTGCTTTAAGTCTCTGCTTTTCTTCTCTCTCAGCTTTTCAAGCTTGTAGATATCATTTTCCCCTTCCGTGATACCCAACTTTTGGTAAAGACCTTATAGTGCTCTACCACGGGTCATACTAACCGTCTTTTTTGCCTATTCCTTAGCTCTCTTATAATCTTCAAATGCCACACTATCTAATGCACTTGGTAGCTTTTTATACCGCTCTATTTTAACCTTAATAACCTTCAGGACCTCTTCATTCCACCGCGATGTATCTTTTGGTTGAGGCAATGAACCCTTTAGATACTTTCAAGCACTTTACTTGACACTTTCTTAATATGCCCTTCCATTTATTGCCATAAGTCATTTGCATTAGTCTCTAGGCTCCAAACATCTTCCTTTAGCAACTTTTCATTAAAGGTATTTTGGGTATAGTCTCTTAGTTTTCACCATCTGATCCTTGATTCAATGACTTCCTTTTTCCTCCTTCATTTACTTTTGGTCCTAACATCTAAGACCACAATCGATGTTGGGTTATCAATGCTTCACCCAGGGTGACCCTATAATCCTTCCACTTATTCTTATCTCTTCTGCGAGTAAGTATGAAATCTATATGGCTTCGAGTAAGTTCACTTTTAAAAGTAATTAAGTGTGATTCTCTCTTTTCAAAACTAGTGTTTGCCAGCACTAGATCATAAATGACCATAAAATCTAGAATATTTTTCCCTCATCATTCCTAGTTCTAAAATTCATAACCCTCGAACTCCATCATACCCCTCACTGCATTTACAACATGCCCATTAAGGTCTCCTCCAATGAAAATTTGTTGATAATCTTGCATTACTTTTATTAACTCATCCATCTCCTTTCAAAATTTATCCTTAACTGCCCCATTTAAACCTACTTAAGGAGTATAAGCACTTATAACATTAATTGTGTCATCTCGCAACACAAATTGAATCAAGATAATCTTGTCCACTCTTCTATTCAATTTCACTATCTTGCCTTTAAATTTAGGCTATTTAAAAATCAGCATGCTTAAGACCAAATATCGAGAAGAAACGAGAAAAGTCTCCCTTTCTAGTTCTCTTGTAGATGTATCCTTGAAATCATAAGAATTCTTAATTAGAACTAATGAGATGTTAACTCAACACATTTTGAGGTTTTTAAGAAAAGCTGCCATTTAGAACTCTACGATAGATGTGAATGATTCTAGTTTGTTTATCTTTGATCCGTGAATTTAAAGCTATAAAACTGTATAATACCCAATAAAATGGTAGTTATTTAATTATTTATTTTTAGTGATTAACAATGAATTTTTATATTTGAAATGGATAGTATAAAACCAATTTATATGTTATTGAAAATATTTTTAATGTTGTAAAAATAAAACAGAAGTGGGGTAGAAGAAAACAGTTTGATACGAACTGGAAAATAAATTCGGATCCGAAAGTACCTGATAATCTTGGAAGAGATAGAATTACGAATGAATTAATAGAGATCATACAGCCACAAAGAAAAAGACAGAAGGTATAGTAACGAAAGAAAATAAGAGAATCAATCACCACCTCTTCATTAACAATGTTTGATATATATATATATATATATATATATATATATATATATATATAATGTTTGGGAACACGTGTCAAATGGCATGTGAAAAAACCATGCATGTAGAGCACGTATACAGGATTTAATGAATGGTGGAATCCACCTCTTTATGTGCTCTTTCACAACACTCCCCCTTGGATTTCACCATTTCCGATATTTGACTGTCTCGTTAAAACATTGCCAGAAAAACTCAACTGGGGATAAAAACTGGACGAAGGAAAAAGAGTACAGTTGGTGAATCCAATTTTACAAAATTCTCCCCCTGTTTACAACACCCATAAACTTAATTTTCTAATCTGGAGAGCTTTCGCATTCTGATCTCATAAACCAGCTTTTCAAACGTTGATGTCGGTAATGATTTCGTTAGTAGATCGGCGAGATTATTGTAGGATCTGATTTGCTTCACATCAATTTGTCTAGTATTCTGAAGCTCATGGGTGTAGAAGAATTTTGGGAAAATATGTTTGGTTCTATCACCTTTGATGTAACCTCCCCGAACTTGGGCGATGCATGCAGCATTATCTTCAAAAATTACAGTTGGCCCATTCGTAGTTTCGGAGATACCACAAGAATTCTAGATATGTTGGATCATTGATCTCAACCGAATGCACTCTCTACTGGTTTCGTGTAATGCCAATATTTCAGCATGATTCGAGGACGTGGCTACTAAAGTTTGTTTCGTAGATCTCCAGGAGATCGCAGTACCATTATACGTGAAAACATAGCCAGTTTGAGAACGTCCTTTATGCGGATCCGAAAGGTATCCAGCATCAGCATAACCAGTCAAACCCAGAAATTTATCAGAATTTGTATAAAATAATCCCAAATCTTTTGTACCCTTCAGGTAACGCAAAATATGTTTGATTCCATTCCAATGATGACGGGTTGGTGCAGAACTATATCTCGCTAATAAATTTACAGCAAACGAGATATCTGGTCTCGTACATTGAGCCAAATATAACAACGCACCAATCGCACTCAGATATGGTACTTCAGGACCAAGTAATTGTTCGTCATCATCCTTCGGTCGGAATGGATTCTTTTTGGGATCAAGTGTTCTTACAACCATGGGTGTACTCAACGGATGGGCATTATCCATGTTAAATCTTTTCAGAAGCTTTTCAATGTATGCTGTTTGATAAACCAATATCCCATTTGGTTTATGTTTAATTTTCAGACCAAGACAATATTTCGTTTTTCCCAAATCTTTCATTTCAAACTCCTTTTTCAGATATTCAGCAGTTTGTTGGATCTCTTCTGGAGTCCCAATGATATTCATATCATCCACATAAACTGCTATAATTGCAAAACCAGACTCTGATTTCTTAATGAAGATACACGGACATATTGTATTATTCTGGTATCCTTCCTTAACCAAATACTCGCTCAGGCGGTTATAACACATTCTCCTAGATTATTTCAATCCATACAGGGATTTTTGTAACTTTATGGAATACAAGTATCGAGATTTTGATAGATGAGATTCAGGTAATTTCAGTCCTTCTGGGAGCTTCATGTAAATATCAGAATCAAGTGATCCATACAGATACGCAGTAACTACATCCATTAAACACATTTCCAGTTTTTCAGCAACTGTAAGACTTAACAGAAATCGAAATGTGATTGTATCCATGACTGGGGAATACGTTTCATCGTAATCAATTCCAGGTCATTGTGAGAAACCTTGAGCAACCAAACGTGCTTTGTATCTCACAATTTCATTTCTTTCGTTTCATTTCCGAACGAATACCCATTTGTAACCAACTGGTTGAACATCTTTAGGTGTTCGGACTATGGGTCCAAAGACTTTCCGTTTATTCAACGAATTTAATTCTGCCTGGATTGCTTCTTTCCATTTTTTCCAGTCATGCCGAATTTTACATTCTTGAATATCACGTGGTTCATAATCATCATATGAAATACTAATTGCCACTAAATATGAAAATAAATCATCAACGATTGTTTCATTTCGATTCCAAGTCTCTTGGATGAAGTCTATGGAAATTTCTTCATTTTTTGATTCTGGTATTCTTGTATTATTTTCTCCTTCTGAGAGGCTATTTTCAGGAATCTCATCAACTTTTGGGATTTCGTCAGATGTGGTTTTAGGATCCAAATCATTTTTATTTTGTTTTCGTGGGATTTTATCTTTTGAACCAGGAGGTCTACCACGCTTCTGGCAGGGAATTGGAGTTTCGCTTGCTATTGTCTTTCGAGATTGTCCTTCTGGGACAATTACCCTTGCTGGTACATTAGTAGCTTCAATATAAGACTTGGTTATTTTCGAAGTATCATTGAATACATCAGACATTCGATTAGCTATCATTTGTAAATGTAGGATCCTTTGAACTTCGAGTTCACATTGTGGGGTACGTGGATCCATATGCGCCAAAGTTGGAACCTTCCAGGTTAATTCAGATTTCTCTTCTGGAGAATTATTTCCTTTTCCAAGCAATGAAAAATTACTTTCATCAAAATGACATTCAGCGAATCTAGCTGTAAATAAATCTCCTGTCATTGGTTCCAAATATCTGATAATTGATGGGGAATCAAAACCCACATATATTCCTAAACGTCTTTGGGGTCCCATTTTCGTTCTTTTAGTTGGGGTAATGGGTACATATACAGCACACCCAAATATTCTCAAATGTGAAAAGTTAGGAGGATTCCCAGATACCAATTATAATGGGGAATATTGATTATAAGCAGTTAGACGGATACGAATCAAAACTGTAGCATGCAATATAGCATGTCCCAAAACAGAAACGGGTAATCTTGAGCGCATTAACAATGTTTGCGCAATTAATTGAAGGCGCTTAATTAATGATTCAGCTAATCCATTTTGGGTATGAACATGCGGAACTGGATGTTCAATATCAATCCCAGATACTTGACAGTATTCATCAAATGCTTTCGATGTAAATTCCCCAGCATTATCAAGTCTTATACTCTTAATAGGGTAATCTGGAAAATGAGCTCGTAATCGAGTAATCTGTGCCAGCAATTTAGCAAAAGAAACATTACAAGTGGATAACAAGCATACATGGGACCATCTTGCAGATGCGTCTATCAATACCATAAAGTAGCGAAATGGTCCACTAGGTGGATGAATGAGTTCACATATATCTCCTTGAATTCTTTGTAAAAAAGATGGAGATTCAAAACCTACTTTCGTAAATGATGGTTTCATTATCAATTTCCCTTGGGAACATGGGATACAAAGGTCCCTATCATTCAGTAGGATTTTATAATTTCTCAGTGGATGCCCTTCTGAATTCGCTATTATTCTTCGCATCATTGTGGATCCCGGATGCCCAAATCTATAATGCCAAAGCTGGAATATTCTGGGATCAGAGAACTTCTGGTTCTCAATAGCATGTGTTTCAATATACCTAATGGTTGTATAATATAATCCAGATGATGAAATAGGCAGTTTTTCAATCACAAGCTTCTGACCTGATTTGTTCGAAATAAGATACAAATATTCAACACCCTTTTCATTAACTGTTTCAATATGATATCCATTCATTCTTATATCTTTGAAACTGAGCAAATTTTTTCTGGATTTGTGAGAGTATAACGCATTTTCGATTTCCAATTTAGTGTTATTTGGTAACACAATTGAAGCTCTTCCGGAGCCTTCGATCAGATCTACTAGACCTGATATGGTATTCACCTTAACTTGAATTGGAATCAATTCCAGAAAATATTTTGTATTTCTCAAAATCGTATGGGTTGTAGCACTATCGGCTAAACATATATCTCCAGGTATAACTAAATCTTGATTCGAACCCATAACCTTTAATAAAATGAAACATAACATTAATTGAATGGAAATGTAATATTCATAACTATTTACAAATATTTACCATCAAAACTAAAATTACATTCCATTCTATTTACATTCCAAAACAAGGAAATACATTCACTTGTAATTAACAGTTCCATCACCAATCAGGTGATCTATCCTCCCATCAGGATCTTCAAAGAAATCAGCGGTTTCCAGATTTGATATGTCGACAGGACCAGTATTACCATCGCTAAAAACATCAGCCATGTTTGCTTCGTTATTCTTTTCTTTTTCTTGTTCACGCCTCAGCTTCTGATAAGCTTCAACTACATGTTTGGGAGCGCGACAAGTTCTCGAATAACAAGTGGGGGAACCACATCTATAACATGGACCACGATTGAACTTCGGTGGTTCCATAACTTCTTTCCCTTTGCTGGAACTAGCATTATTATTCCACTTCTGGGGAGCATTTGGATTATGATATGGATATCCATAATCCCTATTACGACCACGTCCCTGACCATTTCCAGAACCTCGACCACCTCGGCCATTACCACGTCCATTTCCAAAATCATTCCAACGTTCAGAATTACGACCACGACCACGGCCTGGATTTTCATTATAATGTGCATTCACTTCTGGGAATGCTTGAGTGCCAACAGGGCGCCTTTCACTATTTTTCAACAACAACTGGTTGTGTTTTTCAGCAATATCCAAATGTCTAATCAAATCATCATATTTTTGGAATTTCATTTCCCGATACTGCTGTTGTAAAATTTTTTGGGAAGGATGGAATGTAGTAAATGTCTTATTTAACATTTCATGGTCAGATTTTGTTTCCCCACACATTTTCAACTTATTCACAATCAAATACATAGCTGAGTTGTATTCACTCACGCTTTTGAAATCTTGGAACCTTAAATTGGCCCACTCATCACGTGCTTCGGGCAACATGATTTCATTTTGGCGATTGTATCTAGAAATCAATGCTTACCACAGATCTGCAGGATCAGTGACAGTCATATACTGATTCTGTAAATCATCATTCAAATGGGTTCGGATTATAATCAAAGCTTTATTCTTTTGTTGCTCAGTTGTTTCATTACTTTTATCCAGAGTTCCATAAAGGTTCTTGGATTTCAACCTTATCCCACAATCACTCAACCATCTCATATAATTTGCTCCAGAAACCAACAATGGCTCGAATTTGTAATTCATTTTCTCCAAAATAAGAACACTTTCTTTAAATTTCTAGATATCTAGAATTCAATTTCCAAAAATTCAATTATTCAGCTCGGGTGAATAATATTATCATTTCAAACTTTTCAGATCCACCATTTATTCAACTCAGGTGAATAATGGTATTTTTCCAAAAATTTCCAAAATTTCCCAGAACATACAGAAGAAAGAAAACATCATCACCAGACACTTTCTGATCTGGAAGATCCGGCAAAGCGGCAACCAGAAAGCATACTCGTGCTGATAACGTGTTGTAAAAATAAAACAGAAGTGGGATAAAAAAAAACAGTTTAATACGAACTGAAAAATAAATTCGGATCCGAAAATATCTGATAATCTTGGAAGAGATAGTATTACGAATGAATGAATAGAGATCACACAACCACAAAGAAAAAGAAAGAAGGTATAATAAAGAAAGAAAATAAGAGAATCAATCACCACCTCTTCATTAACAATGTTTTATATATATATAAAATGTTTCGGAATACGTGTCAAATGGCATGTGAAAAAACAAGCACGTGTACCGGATTTAATGAACGGTGGAATCCACTTCTTTATGTGCTGTTTCACAACATTTAAGAAATTATTTGATTATATAAAATTAATTATAATTTGTGTGCAATTATTATATATTAGACACCCCTATAACACATTGATGATAAACAATAACAAGTAACACTTATAGGTGGAAAAAGATCTAATCATTTCAATAGATTTTTGATAAAATAATTGTAACATCAAATTAATAAACTAAAAAGTGAGATCATGTGACAATGATAGGTATCTGATTATTAGACAATAGCATCAGCTTCATTTAATGTAAAGGAAACACACAACACTTGTACAAGTCTCATTTAAAACCACACAATTAAAACCATGCAGCAAATCAATTAGGTGTCTAATATAGTATAGTATGGTATGGTTTCAAACAAAGCAATAAATGGTTGATTGGTGTGGGCATATGACATGTTATATATCATATGGAGTCGGCATATTTATATATATGTTGGATTTTGAAAATGTTGTCACTATTTTAGTTTTAGTTCATTGAATGATTGATTATAATGTTTTGTTTAATTAGGTGAAACTCCTATCTTGTTAAGTGGTTTTAATAATAATACATTTAGATTAGGTATTTTAGAAAAGAGATGATTTTTATTTTTATTTTCTTTAATGGACCGATTTTAAAAAAATTATAAAATTAAAATTTTAAAAATCTAATTTTCATATTATAAATTGAGTTTTCAAAAATATCCATAAATGATATTTAAAATATATATATTCATAATTATTTAAATTGTACATGGTGGTATTTTAGAAACTTGTATAAACCTTAAATTTTTAATTTTAAATTAAATTAATTTTTTTTTTTAAAAATAAGCCATTAGCAAAATATTTTCAATTTTACAAAAAAAAAATTGTAGCTAGGATTAGCATAATGATCTCAATTCACTTACTCATCATTATTATTATTATTATTATTATTATTATTATTATTATTATTATTATTATTATTATTATTATTATTATTATTATTAGAAGGGGATATTAACTTAGCACATGTATAGTTTAGATAAAATAATATAATGTATTAAATAATATTATTTAAAGAAAATAATTTTAAAATACCATATTATTTAAAATTTATAATTATAAAATTATAACTAGAGTAGATAATATTTTATAATTTATATTATATTAATATATTTGTTAAGATAATTTATAAATTAATAAACGGATATATTTAATAAATTTAATATTTAAATTTAAATCAAATTTATTAATTCATTAAAAAAATTGTTATTTAATTAATAATAAACTCGAAATGATTGACATACATAGTTATAATTTTATATTATTTAAAATTTTAAATATTTTTTATTATAAATTATTTGAAATAGATAATAATAATAGTAATATTTGATTAAAATATAAAATAAATAAAGTAATTTCCATATGTTACGTTTCTTTTTTAGATTCAAATACTATTATTAAACTTATACTAATTAATAAAAGTACAAAATATTTGGTGTATAATTTTAGTATATATTTATTGAGAAAGCAGGCCTTGGATCCTTAGGTGATTAATGATAGAAGAAGATATTGCTGTCATTTCAATTAGCTGTCTTCTGTGGAACCCATTTTCAATTTTAATTTATGTTTCATCCTTTGTTTGATTTCTCTTGTCTATGATTGAGCTGTTCATTTCTGTTTTATTTTTAATAAAATTGTTAAAAAATTTATACAACATTATCAATTGATGTATGTATGAGATCTATCGAAATATATATTTAATGATGAAGTCATAATTTTATTTAAAAAAAATTATAAAAAAAAATAGTCAACTTGACATATATCAAGTTTAAACATAGAGAGTATCTCATGAAGGCATGAATAATGAGAATCTGTACTCTACTCCAACCAACTTATGATAATGCAATTATTATTTTTATTTTAAAATAGGCTATAGAGTATTTATGTCCTTTTTGGAAGAATTGAGTTCCATATTGATTCCATTCCAAATAATTATAGTTTACAAATTACTGTCATTTTTTTTATAAAATTTTAATAAAAATAATTAATGTAAGAAAAATTTTAAAATATTTCAATTTATATTATAATATTTTAAAATTAATATCTATTTTTTAAAATTAATGGAATGATTAATTATTAAATAAAAATTTAATTTAAATTTATCATATGGAATAACGTTCGTATTAGATGTTGGACCACTAAATTAACTTCATGTTTTGAAATAGTATCAATATTATTTAAAATGTTAATTTAAAATTTTAAAAATATTATATAAATATTGAAATTTTTGTTAAAAAAAATTAAAATGCTAGTTGAAATATGTTATTATGAAATAATAATATTAAAAATAAAATAATAAGTATTTAATTATTTATTTTTTATATAGAAGAAAATTATATTCGTAATTTTTTTTTTTGGGTATGGCTTTAAATTTAAAATTATAACATAAAAGGATGTTATTTTGTATAAATAATATTCAAGTAAGATACTAATATGAGATAAAAAAAGTTTCACCAAACACTTGTACACTTAATTGTAATAATTAAGATACACAAAACAAAAGCAAGAACACATGGCAGTTGATAAACAGGTAGACATGCTTTGTGACAATGTCATCATCATCATGCATGTGTTAGTTGAACTATGAAACAACACTTGTTTAGCAATTCAATTGCAAAACCTATCATAATTATTTATTATTCACCAAACAAACAATAATAATCATATCATTGTTTTTAATAAGTTTGTTCAACTTATGGTAGACTTCAATCACTATAATGGTTAGATTAATCAATGAATATATAGAGTGATTACATGTAGCAAAGATTGATAATATCACATGAAATAAATAAGTGTGATGATAAGTTATTTAAAGAGTGAGTTAGATTAATTAGTAGGGTTTTGGTGAGTTGAAGACTATAGTATATATATTTATGAAGTGAAGGACCATGAAAGATAAAATTAACATGTTATAAAGATGTCTAGAAACTTAGGATTTTGATTATTAAAATAATGGAATGTTGTATGAGCAACAGATAAGTACTTTGCTATAATGGTGGTAGGTTGTGTTTTTTGTTGTTATGTGTTCTCTTGTTGGGTTGAGTCTTGTATTTTATGAGAGAAAATATGCAACATCCTTATCTGGTTAATAGGTTAAACATTCCTTATGTTCCTTCAAAATGGTGGTTAATAGTTTAAATTAGCCGTGAGAATAACTATAAGAATAATGATTATTTTGTGGTAGTTATTCCGATTAAATAATAATTAAATATAAAAAAAAATATTATATTATATTATATTAATATTTATTAATATTAAATATGTTTTAAAAATAATTTTAAAATAACAAAATAAATTTTCTTTCAATAAAACATAATCAGTTCATTGGGCCGACTTGTGAGGACATCTATTGGGTTTGAATCTTTTGCCCAAATTGGGAAGTGAGCCTAAAGAACTGATTGAGCCTAAAGAAGAAGGGTTAATCCCAAAAAAAAACAAAATGAAACTTCGATCACGGTGTTCATCAAAGCTACATATAATTCGTGAATTCAATTGAAGAAACATAATTATAAAATGTTTCTGCTGTTGAGTTTCTCTGGTCAAAAGGTGATCTCCAACAATACACTACAGAAGAATCATACTATATCAATATCATTTGCTGTTTCATATAATTACAAAGCTTACCACCAAATGCGAAATTTCATCTAAATAAATACAACAAATAAACTCACTACTACCAAAATTTTGATGCTGCAATGCAGGCTTTTCCGGACCTTCGTCGTCCTCCTCATTACTGATACTGTTAGATTTCAGCTCATCTATAAGTCTGATAGCATTTACTCTGCTCATGAAAGAATTAGCTTATGGTCATTGTGTCCAGGAAAGAAAAATAGGGCTCCTGACGAGTTTTGGCAAAACCTGTTGTTAAGGTCTTTACTCTACAGCAGTAGTTCTTTTTTCCAGCAATGCCTCTAAAAATGCCCCGCACAGTTTGGTGAGCGGTGGGAGATTATGTGATGAACCACTGAATATGGTCTCCCAAGGTTTTTCCGACGATATAGACGGAAGCCATATGTTCTCATTCTCATTTCTCTTCAATTCAAACTCAGGCAACTCACCATATAAAGATGCATAACCAAATTGTCCTGTTATTGAAATAATGAACCAAATCAATTTATAAAAATATTTTCCAGCATAAGACACTAGTAAAAGTTGCGCAGTTAATTTAATCACAATTTTCTTTTGAAACAAACTAAAACTGTAAATATTGATCTGTGCATGATATGTAACCTAACTGATCGGATTTGTAAGAACAACTTACTTGTTTCTTCAAGTTCAGCATGGTTCTTCTGCGGGATCACATTAAGCTCATGGGTTTCTTCTCCTTGTGGATCAAAGATGACATATTCATGATCGCCATTCATATATACCAGCAATGTTTTAGGTGGATTCCCATCTGGCTCTTGGACAAAAGCAAGTGAGCCACCGTTGGCCTGTAGGATAAAGCTACTATTAGTATTGAAAATATTGTGTGCCTATAATAGATAGAATGTTAAGGTGGATATATAAAGGTACAATCATGTGTCTATGTGTCCAGTAGTCAAAAGAAAATAGGATTATCGATAGAGCTATAACATTGTATCTTAACACATGCAAACCATCAACTTTCTTCTGATGACAACTAGGCAAATGTCCATGAATTCTAGCATTTTTTAATTCTCTACCATAACATTGTATCTAAACACATGCAAACCATCAAACTTTCTTTTGATGGCAACTAGGCAAATATCCATGAATTCTTGCATTTTTTTATTCTCAACCATATCTTCATTTTTCATTTATGGAAGTAATAAACATTCGAAACTCAACATAAACTAACATATACTACAGCAAAAACTTATTCAGAATTGCAAAAGTACCAACCGACTTTTATTGATGTAAGAAGGAATTAAATTATCATATTAGGTGGCATCAAACCTTCCTTCAAAATGAAATCGACAAACGATGAAAAAAATAACTCAATCCCTAGCAAAAGCTTTTACTAGGAGGCAATTTGGATATTGTGTACAACCTTCTAACTCACATCAATCAGATAAAGAAAACTAATTTGAGTAAGAAAAGTTTGGTTTCTTTGATCCACAAAATGTACGAAGATCAAGAATCATACCTTCCTTGCAGACCAGGTAGCCACAGGAACAGAATTTTTTGCATTGAAGAGTAAGATTATTCCGTCCTTTCCGTGAAAAGTGTTTTCAACTGGATTTTGTGCGTTCAATGATTCAGGAAGAAGAGCAAGAACTGCAAATAATGACAAATCTGTCGCACTTGCTACAGCTGCAGAATAATGAGCATACTGCATCAAATACTAGAACAACACATAAAGTAGCAAAGGACAGCACATTTATAGCAAATTTTTTACACGGTGCTACTATTAGTAAGTATGATACAACTGCACAAAGAAAATTAATTGTTGGCATTAAAGACATACAGTTGAGTGATTATGGAGTCAATAAACTAATATGCCATCACAAGATTGGAAAGCAAAAGGAAAGGTTGAAAGAGATTTGATGGTTGCAGAAAGATAAAAGGAGTTACTATTCATGCAAATAACTACAGCGATAGCAATTAAAAATGGACCCAAACTTCTCAAGAACATACCATTTCGGAGCTACCAAATAAAGGGATGTAAGAAAATAAATATTAGAAGAGGAGATTAAGAAACAGAACATTATGAAAACAGAAATATCCTTTGTTCAATTCTCTATGCTCTTTCAGAAAGCAAAGTCCATACTCATTTGGGTAATTCACAGCAACCATTATACTTTTTGAAAACCAGTCAATCTCAACTGGCTTCGCCTAGGATTTTGGTGTTCTCAAAAGCCACTAATATACAGGTGGCAGAGCCAAACAAGAAATGGATTTCTAGATCAAGGAGGATGAGTTGTACCTTCTATGCGAAGCATGTACGACCATGATAGAGATAGCTTTGACATTGTCCAAACTGATAGCTGCGGTTTTGACCCCCAAGATGCAGCCACAAGATACTCTGATTTTCCAACGAATGAAAGTGTCACAATTGGCTGTAAGGAATTTAGAAAAGAAAATATTAGTTTATTAATGCAAATTCCATGGTATAAGCCATGTGCGTTTAAGGTGTAATATTAATTTCCAACACACTGAATCGCCATCCACAATCTGCTTTTCTACCTTATCTATTGGGCCAACTTTCTGACCTCTTAATATTGTTTTCTTAATTTGGTTTTTTACAACAACAGTTGTCTACAAAGCCAGGAAAAAAATACTTTCTATCTCCATTGCCTTGTAACATACATGAGAAAGAAAAATGTAAGAAGTTCCAGAAAATCACCGTTAAAGTATCTCCAAGAACAGCTACAAGAACATTACTGTCTGGATCCCAGAGTGTTATCACTGTTTCTGCAGCAATGGCAAGAACAGAACCATCGGCAGAAAATGCAGCAGCTGTCAACGCCTGCTTTCTGCAAGAAGAAGTCCAATGTAATCACCACAACAATGATCGGACCTTCAGTCACCAACTTACATGAGATGCAAACAACATACCCATCAACATGCAACTAATTTAGTTTTGCTTCAGCACCAAGATATTATTTCTACGTGTTCACAAAAAATTCAGCATGCAACAGCCAAAATTTTAAATCCGAACAAATAGTCAAAATTTCCAACTATGAACATGACCACTAATGACCAACTGAAAAACACGCTTATATGGACGCCTTTATCAAAATTTACTGCAACTAGACAAAAGTTAAAAAGCAAGCATAAAAATTAAAAGTTATTTTTGAGCCATTCAAGTTTACTGATTTCAAGTGAATCCTTAACTATTCAAAACTAAAGATATAAAATCAACATAGCCACCGAAAAGAACAGAAATTAGAATAATACTTGTATGAGCCAACGGCTTGGCATTTCCAACCAGAACTCTGAGGCATTGCATCATTTTGCTTTGATCCATCATTGCTAACCCATACCTAAAATTTGGGAAAACATAAAAAGTCTATTAAAGAGAAATTGGTTGTGACCCAGACAACTAAACAATACTATTCAAGCCCAGATCACCTTGAAATCCCCACCATAAGACGTGCTGACAGCCAAACGTCTGGTAGGATGGAAAGCAATGGCAGATAAATGAGCATCCCTGTAGATCATCAATCATTGACATGCATTAGCTCACAGATCATAATCAATATTAGTCCAATTATGCATGTCTGTGTGTGTGTATATATATATATATATATATATATATATATATATATATATGTACTATGCACACAAAATCACTGCACTTCTATCAGCAATTCTGATTTGATGATTCAGGAAACTATTTAAAATATACTATATAGTGACATACAAACCTGTGTGGCTCATATATTACAGTGGACAAGCTGAACTTTTTATTCTGTGATTGTGATGACCAAAATTTAAGACAGACAAGGCCTCCAATGCCTTCTTCAGGAAGCTTCACTTCTACAGTACACATCATTGAACCATCTTGGGAAAGAGCTATTAAAGTCACAACTACCTAACATCATATGATTCAAGAATAACCATCATAGTAAATTAAATTAATACATCATTAACGAAACATTACAAAAATTTTGAAACTAAAAGAAGATTGTGCATGTGGGATAAAGAACATTATAAAATGGAAATCATACTTACCGTAATATCATCTACTGGCTGATGATTTCTCTCACATACTTGAACCTACAGTAAAAAAAAATTAGAGGATTTCAGCCTCTCAACTCATCAAAATCTGTATGCGTGCATAAACTTCTTAAATCATATACCTTAACACAAGCATACAAGATAAAGAACTTTACAAAGTAAACTAAATTAGAAACTAAGCCAATAGCTCAAGGAAAGCAATATGCTCTCTGAATAATAGGAATATGGCACCTACTAGGCACCTTCATTTTGGGATGATCACTAAGTAATAAATACTTTGAATACTTTAACGTCGTACATTAACTAACTAAATTCTGCTTTTCTATGGAAAAAAAGCATATGAGAAAATAAACAATAAACACAAGGAAATAATATGCCTAAGTGTAAAGACACGAGTTATTGCACTCAAACACCAAAAGAAAAACTGAGAATCCAAGAAGAATGAAACAAGGACTGATGAAATTTACAAGTTTTTAATGCCACTAAAATATGTATACATTAAATTAATGGGCATTTTATTGAAAGGGAGGTTAATTGATCACCTCAGAAACTACACGGTCATCAAAGAGGCTGTAAAGCTGGATGCAGTAATCCTCTGTGCGTAAGGCAACCAAGGCAGATCCATGATCAAAGGCAACCCCATTGCTAAAGCTTTTAAACTCCCCAGGCGGTGGACAAGGAAGCTGAAACAGCAGAGTAGAAATGTTTCATATAAAATAAGAAAAAGATATATCAAACATAAAACAAGGAAAAGAATTTATTAAAAAAAAAAAAAGTCACTGAGAATTTGCTATAAACTGTTTCATATGGAATTGCTTTCTTGTTTAAGTAGATCTCTTATTACAGATACAAGTCAATATGAAGTTTTCAGAATACCAGCAGACAATGATAGCAAACCTTAATCCCAGAAATGGTCTTCAAAATCTCCATTGAAGGCATTTTGACAAGATGAATTTGATTATCTGCACAAGCAATCTGAAAAATCCAGGTAAAAAATTAGGAGTTCCTTTCTCCAGATAAAATCATAGAATAGCACTTTCCTAATCTATACTAAGTAGCAAACTAATCTTACAGCGGAAAGTATAGGATCTGGTGAAACTGTAAAATAGAAAAGTGGAGACCCGATCCGTGGTAAAAACTTCTTCTTTCCTGAGTCAAGCTGCCAAACCACAAGTACTCCTTCCTTTCCACCTAGAGGATAACATCAGAACAAAACAACACAATAGCAAGTAATGAGTAGACTGTTCATATTCACTGCAGGGAGTAGATATCTAAGTTACTACTCAGAAACTGATGTAAGAGCCATCTACACTTGATGAAGAATTATGGGTTGGCTTCATTCCATCAATCTAGGAATATAAAGAGATACTCTGCCCAACCATTAAGAAAAGAGAGAAAAAATATAATATGAGATCATCAGTTTAGCTTTCACACCATGACAACCTATTGAGTCCTATTTGCATATAAGGGCAACTCTTTTGTACCATAAAAGAAGCAATGTAGTGACTTTAATTTTATTTCATTTCAACGAGAGCAGACATTTCTTACCTGAATATAAATAGGCTCCATCAGAAGAGAAAAATAGTAGATTCACCCGAGAAGGATGCCAGTGCCATGTAGTGCAAGAATCAGCATCGTCATCATCCCTCACTCCCGGTCTATCTTCATCATTTGCTTGTTCGCCAGCACAGTCAAATGTTTTATCACCAAAGTTTCTCCAGATCAGAATTCTTCCCGTTGTATCACCCGCAGCTAACATCCTTTGGGTTGGATGAAAGGCAAAAACTGTTATCTTTTTTGTGTGATGCAATGTTATCTTCTTAAGCACAGCACGCTCAGCTTCTACATCAGGAACCTTCCATACAACAATCTTTTGTTTTTTCCTGATTCCAAAATATCTTCCTGATGAACCAACTGTTATCAGCTCAGGTACTTTAGTCTGCCATTAAACATGTACCTCAAACTCAGTTAATTTCATAGACAAAATACTCACAATTCATCCACATAACAAGAAAACCACAAACAAAAGCAATACAAATCAAATAGCTAGGAAATTAGCTTAACCTCAGCCAAGGTGACTCCACCAACAAGACGTGACTCAGTCAAGTTACACTTTGAGATTTGTCCACGCCAAATAACAGGTTTGGACGTGTTCTTTTTCCGAATAGTTTGAGAAGTATCGACAGACAAATAAGCAAATACACTACTTTGCTGTCCACTGCTATCAACCAGAGATGGAATCACCTGTAAGCAAATAAAAAACCAAATCAACCACCAATTCAAACAAACTCAGTCATATCAAACAAAACAACACAAAATTCTCACCATTGAATAAACCGGCACTTTAACATTGATAGTCTTCAACAACTCAGGCACAGCGAAGTCCCAGTATCTAACAGTCCCATCGAGGGAAGCCGTCCAACAAAAGCAGAGAATGCTATTTGCAGGAGATGATGCCGGTACAACGACGACGGCCGTGACGGGAGCTGTATGACCTTCAAGTGACGATATCTGAATCGTGCAATCAATGTAAGTCTAACTACATCAAATTTATAAGAAGAAGATAAGTGAAAAGCGAGATGAACCTGTAAGGCGGTGGAAGTACTGAAGATGGAGATGGTGTTGTCCGTACAAAGGAGGAGGCGTTTAGAGTCATTGGAGAATACCAGAGGATATGTGACGAAGCTTCTTCCTCCTCTGATCATGATTATTAACGGTGGTTTGTCTCTGTATCAGTTTCTGCTAAACCCCTATACAGAGCCAGTAACTAGGGTTTTAGAAGATGAGAGAAAACAAACGGATCTGATTCGGGTCGGGTTAAATCCAAACCCGTTTGCCTATCCACACAAGTAAACTCTTTTTTTTTTTCATTTTTATTTTTAATAAATAATTAAATATAAATCGATAAATCAATTATTTTAATAAAAAAAAAAAAACCAAATTAACCATGTATGGCGGGCATTATAAAAAATATATATTAGGGTGGGAAAGTAACCTTCGGGGTCAAGCTCACAATAAAAAAGGGATGGCAAAGTTTCTTAAACAGCATAAAGGAATTGGATCAAAGATCCAGGTACCTAGGCCACTTGAAACACTCAAAAATGGGTGGGTTGCCCCTAAAAATAACGCTGCTCGTCCTTCTTTCGGAGGCCTTGCTCCTCGGCTCCCTACAGCTCCAGTTAGGGGTGGGAATAGGCCAGGCGGCCTTTCAGGGGCCTACAGCCTAGCCTACATAAAGCCTTGCCTGGCCTAACCTATTTAATAAATAGGCTAGATTTAAACTTTTTCAAAAGCCTATTTAATTAAATAGGCTAGGCTCAGGCTATGGTAAAAGCTTTTATAACTTAACAGGCCGGCCCATATATTATTTATATATACATTTATTTATTAAATTTATTGACATGTTTATTTATAAATTTAAAACCCAATATTTTGTTTATAAATATAAAGCCCAATACTATATTTATAGATGTAACTAGTTGTTTATAAGCTTTTAAACAGGCTTTCAGGCCTAACAGGCTTTTAAACAGATCAGGCCAGGCCTCTAATACAAGCCTATCATAGGCTTGTAGGCCAGGCTCAGGCCAGAGTATTAGAATGCAGGCCGGGCCTATTTAACCAAAAGCCTAGCCTGGCCTGGCCTATTCCCACCCCTAGCTCCAGTCACTCGCTGTAATAGCTTGCTTCTCGGGTGGCTCGCACCTCGGGTGGTGCGGCTGAGCCTACTTCGAGCTAGGAGCGAAGAGTTTAATTGGTTTGAGAGACAAGAGAATAAAATCAACATACATGGGAGTAGAGGTGGAAGCATCTGAATGTCTCTTTGGCCGAAAAGACCTAAACTAATCATGACTGTAAAAGAGGAATTCTAGTTAGTACAACAATGCTTCCTCGGCCTAAAGGATCATCGGCCGAAATGGCCAAAGGACCTTTGGCCGAAAGGGCCAAAGGAACTCGGAAGGCTTCTTTCAGCTGCATAGAGTGCAACGAGTCCAATGGTCCCTTTAGCAAATCCGGGAAACTCAAGCCCATCAAATTCAGTCTAGTGCAAATGAGATCTCAGAAACCCGGTAAGCAAAGGGAAGATCTCATGTACTACAATAAGGAGTCCAAGTCCAATGCAAATCAGAATACATAATCCTAATGAGAAAGGGACTCAAGTACCCTCTATAAATAGAGGGTGGGGATGAGTATAAAAGGATCCAATTTTTCATGATTCATTAAAGCAAACTCTGTTCAAATATCCTTGTAAGCTTTTAAACTATTTTATCAAGAAATCTTGGCCCTCTACTTGGCAGCACATATATTAAGTTATATATTAATATATAAATAGTAATTAATTTGTTAGATTATTTTGTCATTTAAAATATATTATTTTATTTTATTTTTATTATATTTTCTATTTTAACTAATTGTTATCCCATATTGGAAACGTAATTGGCTAATTATTTTTGCCGATACTATACAAATGAGATTTTTATTGAATTATAGTGGTATAGATAAATAAGATATCTCTACTAAATTCTAAGTGTTACTAACTAATTATTTATTTCTACTTAGTTTTCATATCGACCTTTTGGTATTAATGCTCATTCCAAAATTAAAATGTACTTATTGCTACAGATGTTAATAAAATTTTAAAATATTTCAAATTTTGGATTCAATTTTAAATTTTAAAATTGATACAATCTCAAAATTAATATTATAATATCTTTATTTCTATCTCTATTATAATAAAATAATAAACCTAACCAAATAAATTAACCACGTGATGAGAAGTAGTGTTAAAAAGGTGACATATCTAATTAATTAAATTATAAAATTATATAGTTACTCCACCTAACGAGTGAGAAAGTTTTAGTTACGTGCCTTAAGAATGTATATAATTTATTTTTATATTAGAAAAATAATTCTAAACCAATATTAATAATAATATATAATATCATATTAAAAATGTATAGAATGTATTATTTTATTATATTTAATAAAAGTAAATTTCTTAGATAAAATTATCGTATTTTGTATGTTTCTCTTATTGTTTTTACTCTCTCTTCCTTGTTTTAAGGATTTAAAATTTACTGTAATAGGTACTCTATATATTTTATAATAAATTTGTACTCTAAATATTTTATAATAAATTTACAATTTATTTATTTATTTTTAATATTTATTATAGATTTATGAATAATTATAATAAAATTATTGTATCAATTCATTTAATTTTTTTATAGTAAATGAATATTAATTTTTTTATAAAAAAATTAATGGAAAAAAATTAATGGATTTGAATACAACACGATGGTATAGCTTTAGCCTAATTACTGGTAATTACTTGAAAAGTTGGGTAATAGATTTAGAAACAAAACACTCTGTGAAATTCGTTTTTTTATTACTAATTCATCTATATATATAAAAGAGTTACAAAACCCGTCTACATATCATGACTGAAATTGTTCCTTTCATCATACAAAAACTACCTTCACTTTTTTTATTTACATGATTTGCCATTGAAACTTACAAACGTACAAATCCAATCGTATTCAGATTATGTCGCTTCACGTTAATAATTAGGTTTTTCACTTTGTTTCTATACAAGAGTCGAGATCCGGCTGCCAAATTAAAAGATAACTGATGTGACTGCCGACTACCATCTTCGCAAGAGGAAAAAATTCGAAGATCTCATCCGTTATGTACGGTGGAATATTAGTGTATGGATAAAGTACGCTCAAAGGGAGGAGTCGGATAAGGATTTCAATTGAGCGAGGAGCGTGTGGGAACGAGCTCTCCAAATTGATTATAGGAATCACGCTATGATTGAAGTATGTAGTGTGTATGGATGAAGTACGCTCAAAGGAATGAGTCGTATAAGGACTTCAATCGAGCAATGAGCGTGTGGGAACGAGCTCTGCAAGTCGATTATAGGAACCATGCTATGATTGAAGTATGTAGAGGTGAAGATGGAAAACAAGTTCACCAAGAGATCAAATTCATACAGAGGAGATGTTTTGAAGTGTCTCTCTCACTCTTTTAACGCTAAATGCTTTCTTATTTGGTTCTGAATATTGAACTTTTGAAGGTGATACTTCTCATTCAAAAGCTACATGTAAGAACTCTTAACTGTAAAATTCAGATTTTTTGCACGGAAAGGTTGAGACAGCTCGAGTGCCTTTATTTGCTTTCTGGGTCACCTTACATGGAATGCATCTTTTTATAGTTTTCTGTTGTTAAAATCCTATCTACCTCTACTTCTAGCAGACTACCATATGAAATCTGAATAGTATATCAAACGTTAGCATTATTTTTTTGCTTTATAGGTGGCCTTAAATAAGTGGCTAAACCAAAATATGGAGGCAATAGTGTCAATATATGAGGATCGTTTTGACCTTTGCATATTCCAGAGTTAATTCATTGAGGACTCTAGTGGGGATCTTCAAAATGTAAATTGTAGTTGGTGGAAGAAGTTTAGTTTAAAAAATGCTGAAACAGTAATGTTTACATCGCGTTACATCGAGATAGTTCATACCCCTATCTCTGTGAAAAGGACCTATGAGTTACGGACCTTGACTGGGTGGTATGTGTTATTCAGTTGCTTTCCCAATTTCTACTACATTGATTTAACAAATCATTATATATGGTGTACATATTTTGACTTAACTTTCAAAGTATTATACTTTTGATGAAGTCAATGTTTACTTTTGTTCATCTTGGTTCCTCAAATATATTTGCTCCCATGATTTTATCTTTATTTCTGCACTAGAAATGTTGAATAGTGCTACATTTTGTTGAGAGTTATAAGACTGGCTGAAATGGAATGCATATGTGCTTTCTAATTGTCATTTAGCCATCACACAGTGGTTCACGTAGTGTGAATATATATATATATGGTTGGAAGATTGTGAAGTTAATGAAAAAGAATAATTTCAGCAAATATATAAAAATTGATGGCTTGTATTCTAGATAATGAAGAATATAATTGTTGTGTGTATGGGATCTAGGTGCTCGTGTTTTTATCTGAAATTTTGAGTTGTATACTTTTGATGTTGTTTGAATTATTGTGATTCAAGAGGTACTACTATAGCCTGTTCCTCGAGTTATCTGGCATTAATATGTCATTCATTAGAGCTGTTTTTGACAAATTCAGTGATGCCATCTCATTCTTTTTTATTTACCTGATTGGAAGATCACTCGGACTTATCTACACTGGAATTAGATAGTCACTAAGATGGAAATAATGTGTAATACTGATATAATTTTTTTTTGTCATTCATTGCTATTTTATCATTCTTCCTTCTTGCCATTTTTACATAGAGATAAGAGGAGGTCATTCAAAGACTGCAGTCTTCTGTGAAATTCAAACTCATCTCATTTTGTCCCCCCAAAGCATTCAGGTTGATTGCGGATTCTAATTCTATTATTTTAACAATTGGATTCACTTTAAAGTCTAGAGACCGGCTTCACTTTATTTTACTACTTGTTCAATTTAGTATGAAATACACAGAACTCTCTGATTCTTCATTAAGTATGGTACCATTCATGAAATTCAGAATTTTCTTCACTTGAATGCTAGTAAATATGTGATGCGGTGGATGAATTAGATGCTGGACCGGCAAGTTTGTGTAGTGTCATCCAAAGGTCTCTGCTTGGATTCAGTTTGCCAAGTTTGAGATGAAGAACGGAGAGACTGCCCCATCAAGGAATGTGTATGAGCGTGCAGTGGAGAAGCTGGCAAATGATGAAGCAAAGTAGTTTTTTTTTCTTTTTCTAGATTTCAAGAGAGGTGTAAGGAGTCTAAGCTGCTGAATTTCAAGAGAGGTGTAAGGAGATTAAGCGTGTGAGGTGTATATATAAATTTGCATTGGATCATATACGGAAAGGTAAAGAATAATCCATTAAACTATGATACCTGGTTGGATTACATTAGGTTGGAAGAGAATGTTGGTGATTATATGGAGGAAGCGTTCAAATGGTTCTATTGAACGAGTGGAGGAGCAATTCCTTGCAGAAATCAAGACCGGTGGGATAGAGTGAAAGAATATATATATATATATATATATATATATATAAAATTGTTGCAAAACTTGCATGCATGACATGCTTAAAATTCCTCCATCCATACTTAGTAATAGGACTAAACTTTCACTCTTATTTATACTTATATCATTCACACACTTAATGATATTCATACCTAATAATAGGACTAAACTTTTACTCTTATTTACACTTATGCCACTCACACAATTAATGATACATGATAAGACTAAATTTTCAATACATCTTTACACTTATATAACTCATACAATAAATAAACTTCATATGAGAGAATTTTATAATTTAAATAAATAAATAATATATTTATGTAAAAAAAATTATATATATATATGCATTCTATAATAAAAAATATACTTTAAAAAATATTTATTTTTTAATACAAATATATTAATATTTGCTAAAAAATTCAAACATATTAATATCAAATAAAATTTTCAAAATTAAAATAAAAAATGAAACATATATTAACAATTAGAGACACCATGAACTTTTATATATATATATATATATATATATATATATATATATATATATAAAATAGACATGAAAACTAACACATATATTTTAAAATTTTATATATTTCACTATATTCTCCAAAATAATATTTAAAATTTAATTAATAAATAATTTTATTTTTACTAAATATTTTTAATGTATATAGTTTACAAATAAATTTAAAATATAATATAATTAATTATTCAAATAAATTAATATTTTTTTTAAAAAAATTCATCCCTTAATAATAAATTAAATATCTTATATTCAAACTAATATTTTTTTTAAAAAAAAAATTAATAGTAATTGTGCGTAGTGGAGTCTTATTCCCAGTTAAAATATAAATATACTTATAATTTATTTATTTATTTATTGTGTTACTTATAATATTTATCGAGAGTTTTGTTACCATAGATTTATTTGGTGTTGATTTTTCTATTACATTATGTTTTAATTTACATAGTTTGAATTTAGTTTGAGCTGTATCTTCAAATTTGTGGGCTTTATTAAAAATTTTTGAGGTATGTCTTTTGATATTATTACCTTTGAATGCTTTTTTGAAAAAGAGTAAAGATAATATCATCTTACTTTTTTTTTTTTTTACATTATATATCTCTTTAATTTATACCATTCATTTCAAATTAAAATATTTTACTTTTATTTAAACCCCATTTAATTCCAATTATATCCTTCCAATTATAGTCTATTTTATTCTTGAATTTAAATTTTCTATGGTAAGAATTTTGAAATACCTTCCAACAACAATTTATTAATTTTAGTTGACTTGAACTTATTGAATCAAAGTATAAAAACCACTGACCAATGGAAAATCCACTAAATTCGTTTTCGGAAAAAGTAAATAGAATATATGAAAATTAGAACATCTGCACATCGTCTTCAAGTTTTCTTCCTATCCGAACACTTTTCATTCTCTTTTTGACCTCTTCGAAAATGCTTATTGAACGTAAAAAAAAAAATACACTAATGTGGTCCTTTTAGGCTCCTCTCCTACAACACGGGACGCATCGGAGTTCAAACACAATACTGACGACCTATTACGAAGCAACTTATTAATTAACTTATTAGCATTTCGATGTTTTTTTTTTCGTGATCTTAACACTGTAACCATTATTAGGAACAAAGATTTTTTTTTTTTAATATCATTTATATGAATTTTTTTTAGTGGGCAGAATTAACTTAAAGTTCACAAAGAATTCAGATTTTAGTTAAATGAGTTGTGTTCACAAACAATATACATGTCAAGTAATTTTACGTGATACCAACGTTAATTGTATAAAATTGATTATTTATGGGTGTATATACCAATTTTAATAAATTATGTTTATTAATATACAATAAGGATTCGTTTTGGATTATATTTTAAAATCAAATCAACCTCTAAAAATTTGCATTGTTGATTAAATTTCAAAATCAAATCAGCCTCTAACAATTTGCATTGCAGATGGGCTTTTTATAAAAGGGTCAACAATCGATATAATCAGTTCGTCCAATTATAGCGAGGTAAAGTTTTTAATCGGCCCTATGTGCCTCCAATGTTAATATAGCCTTAAAATCCTTCTTATAAACTTAAAATTGACTCATAGACTAATCCTCACAGGCTGAACATTTAAAATTATACCCCATCATAATCAATCATCATTATACTCGATATTTAATTTATGGAACTCATCACAATAACTTTCGACCGAAGTTTTAGAACTATATATTTTTTATAATTTTTAAAATATAAATACTCTTAAAGTTAATCCATTTTCATATTTATTTTAATTTATGTTCTTTAACATATTTATATTTTTCACCATAAATTATTACTTAACTCTAATATATTTTTTCATGTGTTTTTTTGGTAAAGAAAAATCTATTTTATATATATATATAACTATTTTAACAAAATGATAATATTAAATATTTAGCTTTAAATTTACAATATTTTATATTATTATACATATCTTGAATAAATGTACAAAGTAGAATAAAATAGTAGAACCCGGAAATGATCTTTTTTAAAAATTTATTTACAAAGTGTTTTTATTTTTAATTGCATTTAAAAAATGGTTGATCAAGGAGGGAAATGAAGAGTTATGGTGCCACCAAACATATATTTTTATAAATTTATTATGAATAATGATTAAGAGTCTACTCATTTGTACATACTTTACTTACTTTACGGGATAAAAATTGATTGAATTGTAAAATTAATGAATTAATAATTATAAAATCTTTATCCAATCATGTATTGCTATGTAAGATAGGTAATAAAAGTGGGCATGGAATGGTAGACTGCGTAGCATTGTTGATTTATTATACATATATATATATATATTTATAATTTTTAAAATTATCTTTATGCATATCTTTTTTTCTCTAAATTATTTTTATGTATATAATTTTTTCCTTCTCTTTGTGTAAATTATTTATTTACTTTTTATTTTTTAAGTAATTTAAACTTAATTTATCATAAACTTTTTTCAAAAGAAATGGGAACAATTTGATCTCTACTATTTTAATTTTCAAATAGTTTAATAAAACCAATCACCAACTACCACTTATTATAATAAATGTTTAGTGTTTTTTTAGTCTCTTTATATACATATATCTATGTGGCGTTTTTATCTCAACTCAACTCAATTTAAAAAACTCAACCAGGATAGATATGAGTCCTAACAAAAAAAAAAATCCTGTTAAGAGAAAAAATTATGAGTTATGACTTCTTGCTTCTCCTGTTGGTATAGAAACTTTTTACTATAGTAGCATGAAGAATTTTAACTTGTTCAAGGATGAATTCAAAATTTTGATGAAAAGGATTGTTGAGGAGATTGGAAGTGATTACTTGAGTGCGATTGTGCTTCAAGAAGAGCCACTAACAAAGATATGTGAAATGATCATTGAGGAAAATATTATGACAAGAGACAGTGATACTTGCAATGAAATCAAGTGTGATGGAGAGAATAATACAAATGCAGGACCATCTTGTGTTATCCTAATTTCTTCAGACGAGTTCACATTCTCATCCTCAAAAGACAAAGCAGCATGATTATTGAAGTATTAATTATGAGAAATTTCAGTAGTTTTATTATTTTTATTACGATGTTTGGAGAATAGTTTTTGTTATGATTTTTGGAGAAGATATGTAATGAAATATTAGTATTTTGTGTATCTTCAATGTTTTTACTTAAAATTATAATCTTTTTTCTCCTCTAGAATTATTTCTCATAACTTGTTATGTTTAAATAAATTTGTAAAATTTGATATACTTTAATGTGATTGGAAAAACATAAAAATATATTTATAGTATTTACTTTAAAATTTTATTAGACCGCTGTAATTTGTAAGTGTTGTTGATTGTGATTTTAATTATAAATAATAAAATAATATTATTCACTTAGAAGAATTTGTAAAAATTTATTTTCTTATTCTCTCTTTCTTTTTTCCAAATTTAACTTTCTTTTCTCTCTTTCCATATTACTTCCAGACAATCTATTCATCTCCCATGACACAATTACTCAGATTCTCTTCATCTCCTTATAACATAATTACTCAAAGAAAAAATCTCTTAGTCTTCTCATAACACAACAGACATATATTTGCATGCGTAGTTACATAAATTATTTTCTCTTTTCTCTTTCCAAAATTTAACTCTTTTCTCTTTCCAAATTACTCACAGATAATATTTCATCCCTCCATCTTCTCATAACACAATATATCTGCATGCATAGTCTCTGTTAGTTTTTTGCCGTATTAAACGCGTATTATTCGTCCGAATTCAAATTTTGCGTTTAAAACGGATAAATCCGATTTAAACTTTTCAGCCGAATAAAGTAAGACATTTGACATCTAACCGAATAAAATATTAAATTCGCGTACAAAACGTTTAAAACGAATAAAAACACAAAAACAGAATTAGGTTTTACTTTACTGTTTTTCTATTCTCTTCTTTCTCGCAGCGCACGATCGAAAAACAAAAACTTCTCTTCATTATTTCTCCATTCGTTGCTACAATATGATTAGAGGAAACAAATCACCCCAATTTCAAACTTCATAAAAACTCAGATCTGATAATCATCTCTGACTCTATTCGAAGAATTGAAATAACAAGTAATGACATATACAAAGCTTCTCAGTAAATTTTCTTAAAGATGATTTTTAATATATCTAGTTTTGCTTGTGAATTTCTTATATTTGTTACTAATGATGATGATGTGAATGTGTTCATGCTGTATGAATTTCTTATTTTTGCTATTTTCCCCCTTTCTGTCTCCTTGTAAGTTTTTTAATTTATGTTTCTGTCTATCATATAATGGTTTTTTTTTTGTTTATTTTTAGCATCTGTGAAAGATATTCTTGGAGGGAATTTACTTATAATACTTGATAATTGATAGTTGAGGTGGAAAATTTGGATACATGTGATATTTATGTTCTACTTTTGTGTTGAACTATTGCAGGTCATTAGTGGATTTTAACTCACAATGGTGAGAAAGAGAGATCCTTTTTGGGAGCATGCAGTGATGTTGCACAATAGATTTCAATGCAACTATTGTAAGAAAGTGTACTCCGGAGGTATAACAAGGTTAAAGTTTCATCTTGCTCGCATGAAAGGAAATGATATAGAGATTTGTGAACACGTGTCCGATGTTGTTCAAGCTGATGCATTTCTTGCTGTGGAAAATAGTGCAAAACGTCTCAGAAGTGATGATCATAACACTACTTCTAAAGGTAATTCATGTGCTGTTGTATCTTCTTTGAAGGGTAAAGGTATGGTTCAAACTACAATGCCTAATATGATTAAGAAGATGGACCAAAATGATGTTGATAATTTGCTTGTAAGATTTTTTATGTTGAATAATATATCATTCAATGTAGTTCAGTCACCATCATTTCATGAACTTGTGAAAGCTATTGCAGAGTTTGGTCTTAGGTATAAATTGCCAAGTTTTTCTACTCTGAGAACAAAACTAATTCCTCAAACTAAGAAACAAGTTGATGAATATGTTAGTATTGTCAAGGCAAGTTGGGAAAAAATCGGTTGTACTATAATGTCGGATACTTGGACTGATATGAAACAACGTTGTTTCATTACTTTTATTGCTCAATCTCCTGGTGGTTCTGTGTTTTTACAATTTATTGAGATCTCAAAGTACAAGAAAATTGGTACATTTCTTATGGATTTAGTCTCTAATGTGATTGAGAAAATAGGACCACATAATGTAGTTCAGTTTGTGACTAATAATGCTTCTAACTTTGAATCCGCTGGTGATATGTTAATTTGAAAGTACCCTACTATTTTTAAGAATAAATGTGCTGCCCATGGTATTCAATTGCTTCTTAAAGATATTTATTATAGTGTTGAATGGGTGAAAAGTGTTGTTGATAATGCTAAGTCAATTAAAGCATACTTATATCGGCATCAGATTGTCACTGCATTAATGAGAGAAGCAACAAATGGTAAGGAATTAAAAGGGCTTGTGCCACTAGATTTGCTTCTAACTTTTTAGTTGTACAATCCCTTATAGGAGCAGAAAATGGATTAAGGGTGTTTGTGGCTTTTGCTGAATGGAGAGGCTTGCAATTTAGCAAGACTTCTGAAGGTATGCATGTAATTGAATTAGTTTCAGACCCAAATTTTTAGGAGCAAGCAAGAAATGTTGTAGAATTGCTAGAACCTTTTTTTTTCGGATTCTACGTTTGGTGGTTGGTGATGGATCAACCTCAGGTTATATTTTTCAAGCAATGGAAATGGCGAAACAGTCGATTGAATACAAATGGTCATTGAATAACGAGAAGTATAGCCACATCAAGACCTTACAGAGTAGGAGGCGAGATGCAAACATTATCCAACCCGTTCATACTGCAGCTGCATTTCTCAATCCTGCTTTTAGGTTTAGTAGCTCTTTTGTTGAGACTCGTGAGATGAGTTAGGTATAGATTATGTTGTAGACAAAATGTTGAAAGTGAAGAAACTGCAACTTTCTTGAAACAAGTGCAACTTTATCATACTCTTTATGCTCCACTAGTGACTCATTCGGCAAAAATCCTACTAACTACTAGTCATCCTAGTAAGTTTAATTGCTTAATGTTTGTTTACTTTAATCAGACATGTATTGTGTATTAACTTCTTTAATTTTCTTCTTGTAGGGGTTTGGTGGGATTACTATGGTGATGTTCTTTCGGTTCTTCAAAAATATGCCATTCGTATTTTGAGCCAACCTTGTAGCTCATCATCCTGTGAGCAAAATTAGAGTGCTTTCAAACCAAAAAGAGGAATCAGTTAACTCCAATAATGCTTGCAGCTCTAATTTATGTAAGGATGAATTCAATGATGATTCAAAATTTTCAGAAGAAATCAAAGGAAGATATGAACATCATTAACTTGGAAATTTTGAAAGATTGGCCTGACTTTGGAGAAAAAGTCGATCTCATTATTGAAGAATGTGCTATTAATATTGTGAACTTGGAGGTGGAGAATGAGGTTGACTCATCTGTTACCTTAGATAATAGTACTGGGTTATTTGGTCTTGAGCAGGTTTATCTTACTCTTGTTGATAATAATGATGATGATGATGGTAGTGGTGATGTTGTTATTGGTGTTGAAGGAAGCACACAAATTATTTGATAGTAATTATTTCTAACAATGTTGCTGTGTTATTTTAATTTCCAAGCTCAATGCAATGGAATGTCTTGAAAAGGAAGAGACAGTGAAGATGTTAAAAACAGCAGATGCCAGCAAGGGAAGATTGTGTTTGTTGTCTTTATATTGTTGGAAGAGTACATTAAAAGTGTTCGATGAATTGCCTGACAGAAAGATTGTATTTTTATAAACCAATATGTTTTGTTTTCAATAGCTGATGTGTGTTTGCTATTTTTGTATTGACATGTATAAAGATTCTAACAATGTTTTGTTTTAATTCTGTTAATAATGATCAGAACCTAGCAGTAGATGCTATTTTGTTTTCTTCTTGTACTCTGGACTGTTAGTATTGATATTGAGAATGTATATGAAAACATTTGCTAGGTTATTAGCTAAATTTATTGCTGCCCTGACAACATGTGAGAGATCCAAGTCTTAATATGGCCAATGAAATAAAAAAAATTTTGTCGCTTTGAAATGCAATGCTACATCTGTTAGATAGTGGGATTAGTCACTCTGTTTTTAATTGACAAGCCATGTTGTTGGGTAGCCATGGAGGAATTAGAGTTGTTCCTAGCATATGTCTGCTAAAAGTTGAATCTGAGCCTCTATACTGACTCATCTCTGTCTCTATTGAAGCATGACTTTAAAAATATATACACAATAATGCAGGAGGTTGCTTCATGCTGCAGCCAGGGAATGGTTACTTGTGCTTGTCTCCTTGTGCCTCCAGTTTCCTCTCTGCCAATTAAAGTAGAAATGGTTTCTTGTCTTCATTGCATCATTCTTTGTTATTGTATAACAAACTTGCAGAAACCTCACATATATTTCAATAAGAAGATTTGTTTGTGGAGGAGACACATTTATGTGTATGAAATGGATTTTGATGACTCTGTGTTCTTTCTTTAATCAATAATATTGTTAATTTAATGATTATGTTTTGTAGTATTTTATCATAAGTATTATTATTTAAATGAAATTAAAGTTGAAGGTTTAGGTTTATTAATTTTCTTTTATATTTGTTTTAAAGTTGTATATCTAAGATTACAAATATTCATAAAAAAATATAATATAAAGTACCGAATTTTTGAAATCAAAACCGTACTAAACACGTTTACGTCCGTATTCGTATTTTATAAGTCAACGGATTTTACTATGAATATTTGACTGAAATTTTTAACTAAAATGCTGAATTAATCACGAACGTTCTGAATACCATCTAAAACACATACTGAATTTAACTAACAGAGGTCACATCAATTACTTTCTTTTTTTCTCTTTCCAAATTTTAATTCTTTTCTCTTTTAAAGTTACTCACGGACAATATTTCATCTCTTCATCTTGTCATAATATAATATATCTGCATGCGGTAGTTACATCAATTACTTTCCTTTTTTCTCTTTCCAAATATTACCTTTCTTTTTTGTCTTTCCAAATTACTCACAAACAATATTTCATCTCTTCCTATTCTCATTACAGACAATATAATTTTACATTTTACTCTTGCATCATAGCTATCTTTTTAGAATGGATAATATTCAATCTCGATAAAATTTATATGAAGAAATATTTGGGTTGGAAGAAGATGATAGCTTGTTGTAGAACGATTTGGAAGGTGAAGAAAGACAAGATTTTACTGCATTTGAATCTATTAATAGTGATTTAGGCCATTTGGGTATGGAAGAAGGACTTCGGACAAGTATGATCTTTGATAGTGTAGATAGTCTTATGAAAACATATCAGCGTTATGCAAATATATCAGGATTTAGTGTTGCAAAGATATCAACGCATAAAAAAATCATTTTGAAACTTACAAGTATATTACAAAATGTTGTGATCGAGAAAGAAAGTAACAACATGAGAAGTCTATAAAGAGAATAAATTGTCCTGTTAGAGTGAATGCTATTAAAAGAGACAATGGTGTTTGGGAGGAACCGAAAACAATATTAGAACACAACCATGAGTTACATCCAGAAATGAGTATTCTAATGTTTGCTCATCGAAATTTAATTATCAACATGAAAAGACAATTAGAAGCAAATGATATTGTGGTATACGACTATGTAAGAACATAAGAATGCTAGAAGTACAAGCTGGTGGTCCAACAAATATGGGATGTTTACCTGTAGACTGTAGAAATTTCATTTAAAGAAGAAGAAGACTGAGATTAGGCGATGGAGATGCAGAGGCAATTCGTAAACTTTTTGCAAGGATGCAACAAAAAAATAGGGAATTTTTTTATATTATAGATGTTAATGATGAAGGCATGTTGTGCAATGTTTTATGAATACATCCTCGCTCGAAAGC
The DNA here is from genome assembly GCA_031304145.1 of Cardiospermum halicacabum. NCBI lineage: Eukaryota > Viridiplantae > Streptophyta > Magnoliopsida > Sapindales > Sapindaceae > Cardiospermum > Cardiospermum halicacabum. The sequence goes on along the minus strand of CM062396.1, from coordinate 12,296,873 downwards.
TGCAGATGAAGAGTTTCATGATGTGGTTAGTTTTGATATCACTTATCTGGTATATAAATACAACATGTCTTTTGCTACAATAGTGGGTGTAAACCACCATGGACAATAAATTCTTTTAGGCTGTGCATTCATTACACAAGAGGATTCAATGGGGTTTTTATGAATTGGCTTGAGGCAATGGAAAACATTTATTCTACTGCAATATTAACGGACCAGTGTGAAAGCATCAAAGCAACTATTTATGATGTCATGCCTAATACCATTCATCAATACTGCTTATGGTGTATATTGAGTAAGTTGCCTCAAAAGTTCAAGAATATAATTGAGTTTGATAAAACAATATGTGATTTCAAAACTCTTTTATATGATAGTTTGACTATTAATTCATTTGAAAGAAATTGGAATGAGTTTTTAAGGATTCATAATTTAGAAAGCAATGAATGATTGAATGATCTTTTCAATCAGAGGAGAAATTGAGAACCAGTTTATTTGCATCATATTTTTGGTCTGGTATGGTTTCTACTCAAAGAAGTGAAGGAATTCATGTATTTTTTTAAATTTTTTTAATGGTTATGTAACCTCAAGAAGTACTTTAAAGCAATTTGTTGAGCATTATGAAATAACAATGAGTAATAAGATTCAGAAGGAGTTCATAGCTGATTTTGATTCGAAGAACAAAGTTATACAGTTGATATTAGAATTTGATTGGAAGAACGAGTTTCAAGATGCATATAATTATTCTATGTTCAAGTTGATTCAAAATAAAATTAATCATTCGTTTTATTGTCATGTTATTGCTCTAACTGTGGATGAGATAAGGGAAGAATTTATGGAGAATGGTATAGAAAAAATCAAAATTGTTGAGATATGTACTTAAACAATTGATACCATAAGGAGTTTGAATATATTGTTGAGTTTCGAGAAAATGCAGGTTATCTAAGTTGCAATTGTAAGAAGTTTGAGTTTAAAGGAATAACTTGTTGTCACGTGTTTAAAGTAATGTCTCTCAAGGACATTAAGTTAATCAATGAAAGATATAGGGCTTGTTTGGCAATTAGCTGTTAGCGATTAGCAGTTGACGGATTCAATTAGCGGTTAGTGGTTGGTGGATTCAATTAGCGGTTTGACCAACTATTAGCGGTTAGCGGATTGATGATATGGTGTTTGGTAATTAGTTGTTTAATAATAGCACTATTAGCGGATTCAATTATAAAATGACGTAAACGAACATTTTTAAAAGGTTACATTTATTTTTCACAAGATATATCTTACATTACTACCTTCACATAGCTAATACAATGAGTTAAATATTTTACTATTTATTAATAATGCTAATAAATAATAATTTTAATAATATTTACTATTTTTATATCATTTATTAATTAAAATAATATACTTAAAAAAATAATATACTTGCTACAATAGTAAAAAAAATTATAAAAATTTTTAATTATAAAATATTATAATAAAAAATAATATTGAAAGTATTAAATATTATTATAATACATTTCAATTATTTTATTAACATATAATTAATATAAATCTAATTAAAAGCAAGGTAATTTGGTTTTTTTAACTAACCTCTAATTTTAAAACCTCTCAAACGCTCCTACTCTCAGCGTCTTAAAAATTAGCGTTTTGGATCAAATCAGCTGATTAAGTTGCTATTAACAAAACTAGCTGATTTGAAAAATTAGAGGTTTGATTTTGGTCAAATCTCTAAAACTCCTGAAAACGCTAACCTCTAATTGAAAACGCTATTTAACAAACAGGCTCATATATTGAGAAGATGGAGAAAATATGTTTTCAGACGCCATTCTACAATTTTTTTGTTGGATGTTATCCTTATATGAATGAAGAGTACAAAAAGTTCAAGCAGGTTGAAGGTTATTTTCAAGAGTGTACCAATTTAGCATTTGGTAGTACATAAAAAAAATGGAGTTCATACGAAGGCAGCTCTTAGATTTGAAATGTGATTTGAATAATTCGAATGACAATGCAATACTAAATGAATCTAGCAGAATGGAGGCAGAACATGAGTCAACAACTTGGGTGCTCCCATACTTTATCCCATTGTTGTTCATAGGTGAGGAAGACCAAGGAGTAATCATCATAGATCATCACATGAAATTAATCAACAAAAAAGCAGAAGACATTTAGCTTGTGGAAGTGGAAATCGTGGAGGCCCTAGTTCCTAGAACTAATACATGAAGTAACAATAAGATATAAAACTATTTTTTTAGTACTATTAATTTACTTATCTTATAGTTTTAATTGATATATTTATATTTATAGATTGTTGGTGGAGATGTTTGAAAATTGTAAGAAATTGAATGAAGGTTTATAACCATTATTATTATTATTATTATTTTAATTTTTTTTTAACTTTTTGAAATACAATTATTATTGATTTTGGATATTGATGGAATTTGGAACTTGATGTACGATAATATAGCTTCTGAAATAGCGATATTCTATTCATACAATGAGAATCCTAAAGATACCATTCAAAGCCGTTTTGAAGACGATTGTGAATTGGAAGAATTATCTTGTGAATCAAGACAGTTTGTTGCTGCTGCGATATGTGGTTTGGGTGTCGTGACAATGCCATAGCTATTGTTGTTGATTTGGTTAATTAGTGTAAGTTTAAAGGTCAACATCTAGCCCCAAAACAAACAAATCCGAACTTTTTTTTTTAATATTTAATATAAGGTGCCGTGTCACAAATTAATTTTTTTAAAGTATGTAATTTTAAAATTTAAATAATCTTTTACTTAAATTTTCTTACTTGATTCTCACTTTAATATAACAGTATCGCATCGTGTTATTTTATAAAATGGTATTTAAATAACTATTATTCAATAGATTATAATGTCTAATCTATTCTACACATCGTGGTTGAGACCCTTGAGTTTGAAATTCTTTTCGAAGACATAATAAATCCCACTTATATGAATTAAATAAAAATATTTTATATTAAAAATAAATATTTTAAAATTTTAATTTATTTTAATCTAAATAATATATGAATTGAAAAAAGAATTGATGGTAGTATAATATTATTAAACTATTAAATTTAATATATTTATAATATTTTTTGCTGTGAATCTATATATTTATATAAAACTGTTCCAAGTTTGATGAGGTGACATGTCTAAAATTGCTCTATTCTATGTAAGTATTTGACTTCAATTTTTACACTATTCACATCATTGTCATTATAAATATAAATAAAATATAGGAAAAATTTTATTTTTAGGCCATAAAAAATTTAGTATACAATTATAGACCTGTTTTGAAAAGTTTGCAAATTTAAACTTTAATTTTCACTCCATAAGCCATTCACAGACTATGACCGTAATTCACAGACCGTAAGCGTAATTCACAGAATCTGTGAATTGTAAAAATTTCAGGAGTATTTTAGGAAACTCGGCCTACGGAGTGAAAACCAAACTTTTAAAAACTTGTTTTTGTATGTTTTTTCAAATTAGGCATATAATTGTATTTTAAACTTTAAAAAGTCCATTTAAAAGAATTTTCACTAAAAATATATTAAAAATATATTACATATTAAAAATAAAGATAAAATTAATGTCTAAATAAATAATAGTTAAATGTGAAAAGTCTAACTCTTCCACTCCCGGTATAACTACTTTGACTAACATCTCTATATAAATCTCACACTTTTTAACACTACTCACCTTGTTGGATATACGGATGACGTACATCCAAAATAGTCATTTACGTGTCAGAGACACGTATGGAATGCAGTTACCCAAAATTGGTAACTACCTCCGGACATCAATACCAAAAAGGTTTCGTGTGTGGGAAAAGATTAACTCTGACATTTTCAAGAACAGAATAGAAAACACAGAAAAGAAACACGGTGACTCTGAGAAACCCACTCAAGAAGGAGATTTCATCTAGATCGTTTTTAGTTGGTCAATTGAGGAAATCGTCCGATCGTGATCCTTTTCCGACTATCAAAAGCTAAACAGTAATGCAACTCTTATTTCATTCTCTTTATTCTGTACTTCCTCTGTATAATTGATATAGTTTACGGATACTTAATATGTTTGTTTGTATTTATGAGCATGATGAATGAGTTTGAATAGAAGTCAAACTAATAAATGGTATCAAAGTCTGTAAATTGTTATTTGCTTTTGGGTGTTTTAAATTATATAGTATTTGTTTTACCTTAAAACTAGAAGATAATACTGCATGATTGTCACCGTGAATTTTCTTAATGAATTTAATTGTGATCATGTTTGTTGACAGAATGATAATCAATTATATTTCTTCATTACTTGGATTGATTTTTATAAAATTCAGTGTTGATCTAACATATATCAAAGTGCATGTCATTGGATTCGATTTTTCAATACGAATCCGATGATATAAAATATGATTTTTTTGGATGGAAATTGAAGGCGTTATGGCCATCTGAAGTTTATGAAAATTTTTGAAAATTGAAATATTAAAGTATCATATATATATATATTTAAAATTTATTCAAAAAATTTGATACTTTTTCATCTTTCACTCGCAGGTTCGTAGAGTGAATCTCACTGCCGGCGACCGAGTGATGAGAATGGGGAACGAATGGCACCAGCAGAACCAAGACGCTGAGACGAGTCTATGGCCACCAATCCGACAGCCGGTGGCGGCCGTGAAGACAGCGCGTGGCATGCAAGCGCTGTATAGGAGTGTGGGGCGTGGAGTTCTCAGGTATGTTGCATAATCAGCGCTTATGTGGCTACTTGCGAGGCCGCCACGTCAATTGAGGGGTTGACTGTGCGCGATGACGTACTAGCGACACGTGGCACCTAGATCTGTGCATGGTTCCTTATGAAATTGCTCTAGAACCGGGAAGCGAACAGGACTGGAACCAGTACTGAAACTGAAAAAGAACCGATTATTTGAAACCGGACCGGAATCGGTACTGAAAATTATATTTTTTGGTACCGGTTCCGGATCCTTAATTAGAATCGGACTAGAACTAGACCAGAATCGGACCAGAACTGGAACTGGTAAAGTAACCGATTTTTCTTTTTAAAAAATAAAATAAAATATAGTCGTTTTAACCGAAATTTCTTTCTAGGGAATATATATATATATAGTACTCTTCTCTCAGAATTTCTTTTTTTATTTTCAAATTGTATATCGCGGTTGTAATTTTATATAAATAATTTTAAAAAATAATTTCAATCTAATACTTTTTATTTCTGCACCATCGAATTATTTCAACACTTTTATATTTATATATATATATATATATTGCTATTTCAAATATATTTAGAGATTATAAATGATCCTGAAGTTTTGAAGAATATTGTTCCAAGAGCTGAAGTGGAGTGCTAGATGTGTTCACTTGAACAATCTACCTGGAAAATTAATTTAATTTTTTAATTATTTTTTTATATTACAACTAAATTATGTTAAATTGCTATGTGTATGTTAACTAAATTTTTTTTTCTTCAGAAAATTGAAATGTAGAATATGGAGGGCTATGCGGTTTAGACTCAAGCGTGCAGAACATTTGAAACTTTTATTATTATTATTATTTAAAATTATGCACAATATATTTGTAGGATATGGAGCTTTTAAACTTATTTTCTTTTTCTAGACATCAAATTTAAGTTGATTAGTGAAACTTTTGGAGTTTGTTGGTATGTAATTTGAGAACCAATTTAACAAATTGACATTGGTAATTGAGAACATTAGTAACTTTCTTATATGTATAGGTTTGTTTTATTATATTGGTTTTGGAATGATTGTTTTGTAAATATAAATTTGACAAACGGTGATTTCGCATTTTTTTAATAATTGGATTAATTATGAAAAGTCTGATTATTTTTCCAGAACCGATACCAGAATCGATACCGGAACCATACCTAAATAACGGGTACCATTGGAACAGGAACCAGTAACTGAACCGAATCAGAACCTCACTGGAACCGGTACTGGTTCTAAGCACTAACGATAGCCGTACCGATTTCTCAAAAATAAGAAACCGGTAATTCTAGAATCGGTACAAGAACCGGTCCCGCTCACCCTTAGTGGCAACGCCTGAGCGCGCCACGTGTCGACCGTGCATGAGCACGTCCTCCGCCCTCTGCCAGAGCGACGATGACGTGCCGCCGGACGACGGCCGAATTTTAAAATAAAATATTATTTTTTTGGATTAATATTTTTAAATTATTTTATCATTAATCCAATTTTTTATTTATTTATTTGTTTACTGTGTTTGTTTACTGTTATATGTTAGTAAATGCCTTATTTTATTGCATGCTTAGGAAATAGTTAATTGTTTTAATTAATTATTTTATTGGCATTATTTAGTAATGTTTGAATACTTATTAGATGTCATTCGCATGCATTTTTTGGCATACATTAATTTATTTTTACAGATTATGGAACATTATTGGCTTGGGTTCTTCGTGGATGATCGCAATTGGATTCCGTATCAACGAGCCATCTATTATCATCCACATCAGCTGGCTCCTATATTGATGTACCCACCTCCGCAGGGATGGATCACCGTTTGGGACATAGGTTTCATCCTCCAGTTCCACCACTCCCGCGTGCGTCTGTGGTTGCTCCTCTCGTCGGACCACCACCGGGATTCGGTCTTGTACCTGTACACGCGCCTCTAGCGCCGAGGATAGTAGCATCTCCTCCTCCTAGATTTATATTACGGGTGTTCCATCACCACCATCCGCTACCACCTCCTCCTCTAGTACAGAGGATGGGATTTTTTTAGCTACAGAGGGAGAGCCTGTTGAGGATCCCCTAACTATAGAAGAGGATCCCATAGCCGCTGAGGATATCTCCTTCATGGATAATAAGGGGCATGATGCTGATATCGAGGATGGATTTGACCTCGATGATATCATTGTTGATATTATGGATGGATTGGATGACCCTATAGTAGCTGATCCGATTATTCAGGATGAGGCTCAGGATGACGACAGCGAGATTAGTTTCGAGGACTATATTCCCGATGATCCATGGCCGGAAGAAGTGAACTCTTCGACCAGTGATGTAAAGTATGGTGATTGAGGAGATTGACGGGATCCTGAGGCCGATTCTGATGATTCCTATGCATCATGTTATTTCATGCATTGTTCATGTTTATATGTCTATGATATCACAATTTGTTGCATCTTTGTAGATTTTGATATATTTTATCACGTATATATATGATTGTTTGTGATATTTTATCTATTTTCAAATGGGATATCATATGTTCTTATGATTAGTTTCTTATGATATTATGGGTATTGTTTGCACACCTCATGATTTAATGTATTGATTTGATTGAAGATCAATGATTGTGATTAGATAGATTTACTATTTTTTCCGAGTCCTCCTTTGATTGACTCAACATGTTTTCTGATTGACTTGGTTGGTGCATTCTGAGTTTCTTTTCGGATGATTGAACATAGATTAGCTTACATGTCTTCGTATTATGTTCTCAGTAATGGCTTCTTCATCCAAGAACATTGTTGCTGAACTCAACAAGAGAGACAAGTTGAACAAGGATAACTATGATATCTGGCATCGCAAGATCCAGTATATCCTAGAAGATCAAGAGGCTCTTTAAACGCTGACCAACACCATGATCGAACCAGCACCTAGCATGAGTGCCCAAGCTAAGCGAGACATGGAGTCTTACCTAACTTAGAAGCGAAAGAATAGTATAGCGAGGATCACTATTCTGTCAAGTATGGCTGATCATCTGATGTGCTCGTATGAGGATTTTGACACAGTAGAGGACATGTGGTTGCTTTGAAAGACAAATTTAGTGGGATTTCCACCACTGAGTTTCGGCGATTGACTATCAAGTTTGACACTTACCGGAAGCGCAATGATCACTCTATGCACCAGTATCTTAGGGAGATGGCAAACATGATCCGGGAGTTGAAGTCGACTGACCATGCCCTCTCAGATGAACAACAAGTATAAGCAGTGATAAGGTCTCTCCTTAACATCTGGGAAAATTTGAAGATCAACAGGACCCACAATGACAACATCAAGACTTTTGATGACATTTCTCGTCATGTTGAACTCGAGGACGAGCGTTTGGATGTGGCCAAATCCTCGAGTCAACTCTATATGGCTGAATCCAATGTGCGCAAAGGCACGGGTGCTAAGCGCAAGAAGGGAACAAGGGGCGGAAAGAAAGGGAAGGATCTGAAAAACCCTAAAAAGCCCGGGAGTAATAACCCAAAGAAGAAAGTTAGACGAGGAAAAAGTCAGTAGAGAGACAAAAACAAGGTCAAGTGTTACAATTGTGACAAGCTGGGTCACTTTGCTCATGAATGCACTGAGCCTAAAAAGGAGGTAACCATTTATGATTTTGCCCTAATTAATGTTTATGTTTCTAACTATGTTTTGCTTGTCGAGGCTCACCCTATGTGGATTGTAGATTTCGGCTCCACGTACCACATAACTCGAGATAGAGGAGCGTTTGTCGAGTATCATCGGATCCCACAAGGTACTCGATGGATATATATGGGCAACAACTCACGCGTAGAAGTAAAAGGAATTGGCACTTGCAAACTTAGAATGCAGAGTGGCCATACATTGCTCCTACATGATTTCTTGTTCGCTCCAAAAATTAGGCACAATCTTGTCTCTGTTCATATTTTATTTTCTTATGATTATAAGATTGTGTTTTATGCCGTTAGTTTGCAAATATTTTATAATTCTGTCTATATTAGATTAGGACCACTTGTTGATGGATTTGTGGTACATAATATTGAATGTTATGAAAATCCTTCTTTATTTTCAAAAGATAGTTTTTCATTGATTACCTCTCTTAATACGAGTATTTCGACTTGGCATGCTAGACTTGGTCATATAGGACAAGATAGAATGAACAGGTTGGCAAAAGAGGGGATTTTAGGTTCCTATAATAAGATAAAATTGCTAGCCTGTAATCATTGTCTAGCAGGCAAAGCCACTAGAAAACCTTTTAGGAAGACTACTAGGGCTAATTCTTCATTAGAATTAATTCATCTTGATTTATGTGGACCCATGAGAGTTAGAGCTAGAAGTGGTGCATCATATTTCATTACCTTTATAGATGATTTCACTCATTTTGGTCAAGTCTATCTGATCTCCCATAAGTCTGAAGCTTTAGACTATTTTGAATAATTTTAGGCATTGGTAGAGAATCAATTGGATATGACCGTTAAAGTGTTACGCACTGACCGAGGACAAGAATATCTATCTGACCAGTTTAAGACACGGTGTCAAGAGAAAGATATTGTAAGACAATTAACCATTCCAAGGACTCCTCAATAGAACGGAGTTGCATAAAGGAGAAACAAAGTATTATTGGAGATGGTTAGATCTATGATGGCACAAGCTAATCTTCCAATTTCATACTAGGGAGATGCGCTTATTACAACTACTTATATATTAAATAGGGTTCCCACCAAATCTGTTACTACAAGTACATATGAATTATGGACAGGTAGAAAACCTAGTCTATCCTACTTGCGACCCTAGGGGTGCACTTGTTATGTACATGATTTAACTAGCCCATTTGGAAAATTGGGTGCTAGGGGAAAGAAATATATTTTCATTCGATACCCTGAGCAATCAAAAGGATATGTTTTGATAGGGGAGAACTCAGACGGGACTATATCTGAGATTGAGTCACGAGATGTTATGTTCTTAGAGAATGAATTTCCATGGAGGGGTGATGTAGAAAGAGAGTCTAATTTATTTGAGCAAAATGAATCAGAGGACTTAAAATCCATTCAAGGGGATGTTGTTCCCAGTGGGAGTGAACAAGTGCCTGATGAACCTACTCCACAGCTTAATCGTAGTGGGAGTAACATGGTTCTTGATATTTCAATTTCAAAGACGTCAACTGGAAGGGGTAGAAGAATTTAAATTCCCCGACGATGTTTTGAGATTAAAGGAAAAGCATTCATGTTGGCATCCCATGATGGTGATAAGCCAAAGAAGGTAAAAGAAGCCCTCGATTCACAGGCCAAAGATTTATGGATAAAGGGCATTGAGGAAGAAATGGAGTAGATGAAAAGTAACTTGGTTTGGGATTTAGTTGATTTACTGCCAGGTAGAAAAGCCATCGGAAATAAATGGGTCCTTCGCGTTAAACAGAATGCAAATGGTTCGATTGAGAGATATAAGGCAAGGTTGGTGGCGAAAGGTTATACTCAACAAGAGGGTATAGACTATGAAGAAACATTCTCCCTTGTGGTGAGATTTGCTTCAATACGCCTCATATTAGCCTTAGTCGCACATATGAACTTGGAATTACATCAAATGGATGTTAAGACCGATTTCCTCAATAGAGGAATGGAGGAAGAAATTTATATGGAATAGCTTGAAAGTTTTATTTCTAAAGGCAAAGAGAGAAAAGTTTGTAAACTCTTGAGGTCCACCTATGGACTCAAACAATCTTCCAGACAATGGTACCTACGATTTCATGAATCGATTATGTCATATGAATTTCAAATGACTAAAGAGGACCATTGTGTTTATTTGTAAAAGTCCAATGATGGTTTCATTTTACTGTCCTTATATGTTGACGACATACTTTTAGCATGTAATAACAAAACCCTTCTTATTGCCTCGAAAGACTGGTTATCAACGGTTTTTGAAATGAAGGATATGAGTGAGACTGCCTACATTTTAGGAGTCAAAATATCAAGGGATCGAAATCAAAGACTTTTGGCCTTGTCGCAAGAGCCATACATACATAAGATCCTTGAGAAATTTCATATGGCAGATTGCAAGCCGATGGACACAAGAGCATGAGAAAATGCAAATAGTACCATATGCAAATGCCATCGGAAGCTTGATGTATACAATGATGTGTACCAGGCCAGGTATTTGTTATGCAGTTGGACTGGTAAGAAGATATCAGTCAAATTCAAGACAGAAACATTGGATAGTAGTGAAAAGAATCCTAGCTTATTTAAAGGGTACCGCTGATTATGCTCTGTGTTATCAAGGCAGTAATGATCGCCTGGTCGGATACACAGACACAGATTGGGGTGGTGATTTGAATGAAAGAGAATCTACTACTGGATACGCTTTTATTTTAAGTCAAGGAGCAATTTCCTGGAGTAGCAAAAAGCAAACTTGCATAACCTTATCCATCATAGAAGCAGAATTTGTTGCCCGCTCAGTGGCTATGCAGGAAGCTGTTTGGCTGAAAAGGTTTTAGAAGATTTAAACTTAGATGAGAGTGAGACTGAGTCTATTACTGTGTACTGTGATAGTCAGATAGCAATTGCCTCACCAAAGATGCTAAATATCATAGTAAGTCTAAACATATAGAAACGAAGTATCACTTTTTCAGGGACATAGTGGCTAAGAAGAATGTAACTATTAGATTCATATCAACGCATGACATGATAGTAGATCCCCTTACTAAAGTTGTAACTAGGAATGTGTTTGCAAAACACACTAGGTCATTCGGTCTACGTAGGTTGTTAACCTTTTATATTTGTATGTTTATCTATGTTCGAAAGTGATTCATATTTTCAGTGTTGTTTTTTTATTATAGCATATGTATTTAGTATGTTTCTTATCATCCGAGAGTATGTCATCAGGTGTTAGAGGCTGGTGAACTTGCACGCACAGCCACCTTGGTTATCTAAGGATAATGCAGGATGAGACTTGTACATTTTGTTTTGTGAATTAGATGTTCCAAGACTCAAGGAAGATTATAGTAAGTTGAACAAGTTGTCAAATTGAGATTCTTCCAAAACAAAATAAAGGATCGTTTATGAGATTCCAATCATAAGACATGACTAGCCGGACTAAACTTAAGAGTCACTCAATTTAGTTAGTGGGAGCAATCAAGTTTATGAGATAGTTTAGTGCCATAGTCCGTACAATGAACATAAACTATATATTGACATACGCGCCGTTTTATATGGCAAGGTTAATTGTCGCGCATGTTTTATACCGTGCGCGCTTTTAAGTTGACATGATGGAAGATAAGTATTGAGTATGTTCCAACTCCTTATCGGGCAAGTCTCATCCAATATTGGTCCTTAGTACGGTCACTTTTTTGTCTGGAGTGTTGGAATGACTGTATCATTAACATATTTTTATGATCATGATAATTCGGTCTATGTGATATGTCTGTGATGTCGATTACTTTTATCAATTTTTGGAATTAGAGTAGATTGGAAGACGCTGACTGTATTCAAACTTATCACACGCTAGCAAAAAAAATGTGGTTCTTGAGAACACAGTAGTGATTGAGGAGTGCTCCTGAGATCAGAACACTAGTTCGACGGGACCAAACGTGTCTACTGTGAATACATGTCTGTAGTCTAGGATTAAAAATGAATTTTTGTCATGTTTTGTACTTTCAGGAAATCGGTTCATTTCTTTTTGGTCACACCAACTATTTGTGAGTATAAAGTTAATATATTGCTTCTTTGTGTGAGTGAGAGAATGTTAGATACACGAGTGACGTTCACCCAAAGTAGTCATCTACGTGTCATAGACACGTGTGGAATGCAGTTACCTAAAATGGGTAACTACCACCAGACATCAACACCAAAAAGGTTTTGTGTGTGTGTGAGAAAAGATTAACTCTGACATTTTCAAGAACAGAATAGAAAACACAGAAAAGAAACACGGTGACTCTGAGAAACCCACTCAAGAAGGAGATTTCATTTAGATCGTACTTAATTGGTGAATTGAGGAAATCGTCCGATTGTGATCCTTTCTCGACCATCTGAATAGTAATGTAACTCTTATTTCATTCTCTTTATTCTGTACTTCCGCTATATAATTGATGTAGTTTACGGATACTTAATATGTTTGTTTGTATCTGTGAGCATGATGAATGAGTTTGAATAGAAGTCAAACTAATGCACAATTAAACTTCTACACTTCTTTTGGTACTATCTTTATCTTTCCTCTTCTCCACTTATCATTCGTATTTTGGTGGTGATGATAAGAGTTCATATATGCAAATGAGTGGGAAGTTGTATTGTTTTCGGATTCTTCTCTAACCTATTAGTTCTTCTTTTATTTTTTTATTTGTAAGAAATATATGTATGAGAGTTGTTTCAATTTTGAAATTTTACGTTGTTCTCTATTTGGATTCAACTGATTGTATACACTTTTATTTTGGTATATATTGTGTTTAGATCAGTTTTTTTTCTCATGTGTTCGACAAATCATCATTTCCCCCTCTAATGTTCACTCGATTCTTTCAAATATTAAAAAAAAAGAGAAAGAAAGTGTAGAGTTTAGTATGAATACGATATTTATTAATGATTTGTGTCAAATATGATAAAATTACAAATTTACGGTAGATTTAATATCTTTGGTAGATATATAATTTCATAATAAATTAAATTTTCATAATTTATTCAAATAAAAAGAAAAAACATATATGTATTATATTCTATCAATTTCTCATTACTACCACATCTGATCATTATTGCTAAGGTGTTTTTAAATATATTTTTAAAAAATAAAAAACCTTGAGTAAAACAAATTATCAATCTCCATTTACAATAAATAAAAATAATTTAAAAATTACTAATCATTATCTATGAGTATATATAATAATCAAAATAATATTAAAATAAAAATAAAAAGATAAAAAAATATATTATTGACGTTAGTAGATTATGAATACATAATGAATATCTTACGGTCCGTAAAAATTTAACTCAGGGATAAATACACTAAGGTTCAAACTAATATTATTATTATTATCAAATAACTAATTATTATACCCTATTATTCATAACAAATAAATAAAATTTAAGGGTATCAATTAACTAATATTAATTAATAATATAAAAAAATTGAGCGGATAAAACCTATTTACATTTTCTGGGAAACAGAATCAATTAATATTGAAATTTAATAGTTTAATAAGTACAAGAGCACAATCACTATAAAAGCAAATGAAAAGTTATAATAGTATGATTATTTGTTGATATTATGTTATTTTACGAATAAATATCAATATATCACAAAGTTTAAAAAAAAACAAAAATATTTTATATATATACAATATTTTTAAAAATTTATCAATTTAAATAATATTCAAATTTATTATAAGTAATTATATTTATTATTATTGTTTGAGCCAAGATTGACTCTTCAACAATTTCGATTTCTGTTCTCAAATTCAAGCTGCCTTATTTTCTTTCTTCCTTCCATATATATACAGAAGACCGTCATCTCTACTTTTCAACCGTTTATGATGGTTCACTTTCGACCTTGTTTGACTTGCCATTTGGAGTTGTTTGCACATTTGCTTTCTATTTGCCTTCTTCTGATTTCTCTGTTTCATCATGCCTTCATGTGTATTTTTGATTTTCGCTTTGCAGGTCCTGGTCTTTGAAACGTTCAGTCTCTGTATAGCCTGTGTGCCCTGATCCTCTTATTTGACTTCAAGATGGGTCCTTTACTCTTATTTTGTTTGATTCTGCTTGCTTTAATGTTTAGACTTTGTTATGACAGATCATGGGCCTCGTTATATGGGCCTTCTTTACTCAAACCAAATTTACCTAATCACCTAACCCCTGGGTTGGGTCAATGAGATTTAATTGAAGTAGGCCCAACCCATTTACTTGAATTGTTTCCCTCTTTAAAATCTGATCCCTTCTTTTAGTTCCATAATGATGCCTACCGCTAAACCCATTCGTTTACTTCAACCAGATTGTTCGTATTCCACTTGATTCATATTTTTACTTTTCCTCTCCTTAGTTCCTCATGTTTTCATATCAAGTATCTGATTCTTCAGTCAATTCGCTGTTCTCCTTTATGATATTGTTTGCCACTCTCGCATTTTTCCATACAAACCTTTCACATTCTGCAATTAATACTGACACCAGCTTTCTTCCACTACACGTCTTGGTCTTTTCACCAACGGATCTCACTTTGCTTATTTAAATCTCCTTCCCTCACAGATTCAACCTTCTTTCTCTTTTAACTTCATGGCCTTTAATCTTTCCAACTTAGTTAATGACCTTAACTCTTCATCTTCGCCAAACCCGAACCTCTCTCCCAATATCTCTGTTGACCTAAGACTTACCCCTGTCCAGTGAAGGATCTCACCCCTTTGTCTCGCTCTACCAAGCAACCGTTTACGAGGAGTTTGTGTAAGCCTCTCTGAATTGGTCCTTCTGGCTCAACGATGGCGAGTCCTCATAGTCCAGGAAGCTCATTCGACGATTCAGAGTTTGAATCTCCTTCTTCCGGAACTCCCAACAGGTTCTTCGATGGGTTACAGTCCTCAGTGACTGAGGATGAATTTTCTGACCTTCTAAACTCCCTTCGGCTTCCCAGTTCAGTTGTTCTTCGTCTCCTAGGCGAGGCTGACCGCCCTTCTCATCCGGTTGCCGACGAAGTGGCCTTTAACGTTCGTTCATTCGAATTCAGGGTTACTCTTCCTCTCCCGCGGTTCATTCGACGCCTCTTGGGCAAAATCAACATTGCACCTATCCAGGCTCATCCTCATTTTTACAAATTCGTGATGGCGTGCTACAATATATGGAAGTCCCAAAAAGGCTGCGGAGATCCCTCTTTTAACGACCTAGGCGGATTGGTCAGTTCTCGCTTAAATAGCAATGGGGTCTTTTTGATTCGCTCCCGTGACCCCACTGTGAATCCTGTTCGATTTGATCAATTCAGCGATAGGAAATGGGCGTCCAAGTGGGTGTTCGCCTCTGGAGATTGGGGGGCTGTGACAGGAGTTGGGGACAACTTTCGTTTTGTGCGAACCCATATTAATCACGATGGTATTCACTCATATTCTTTATTTCCTTCTTTGTATATATTTATCCGCGTTATTACCTTTTGCTTCGCTTGTCAGGCGTTCGACTCTGGGGAGGTCGCAAGGGGTCCCTAGGTGCTGACAAAGAAGTAATTTTGAGGAAGTTTGCTGTAGGGGACTTAACTGGTATGTACTGCTCAGTTAATTATTTATTTCTTTTGTGTTCATGTAGTTTAAATTTAGTGTCGTGGCGGGTTTACTTAGCTACCTATTCCTTTTGTCGACCATTCGTCTTTATGCATGCGTTCATTTTTTTTCTTTTGGGGTGCTTTCAGATCCCCGTCTCTTAGTTGTTAAGCATGAGGGCACTTCTATTGCTTCGTTGGGCAAGGCTTCTTCCGTTGATAAGGCTAAAGGCAAGATGCTTGAACCGGTAGAAACTCAAAATCCTAACTATCCGGCCGAGACAGGCACCGATGACAGCACAGCGTGTAAAGTCCTTCGTCGTCTGGCCGCTGGTAGGATTTCCTCACCTACGTTCTCGTCAGGTAACGTGCGTTCCCTTAATGAGAATCCTTGCCCTCCCTTTAAGCGTCCCCAAGCTCTTGCTAATTTGCCCACCTATCCTTCTGTTGACACCTTATATGAGTCTTCCATCTTTGAGGACATTCAATCCTTTCTAAAGGATCAGGTCAATAGAGAGAACTTAGTCCAGGTTGCTCTTGGGCCTCTGTTAAAAGTGGTCGAATGCTGTTGCTCTGTTATGTGTCTGGTAAGATTTGATCTTTCTGAGTTTCTGTCAAAACGCTCCTTGATTACTAGTTGTTTACATGTTCTGTTGCTTATTTATTGCTGTTATTTTATTATTTTAGAATGCCTTTGCCTCCTTTCATGTTCAGAGGTCGGTTGAATCTCTTGTGAAGGAAAAAGAGTCCCTTCAGAAAGAAAGTGCAGAAAATTTCTCTCAATGCTGCAATCTTCGTGAAGAGCTGAAGTCATCTCGCGATTTAAATGAAACCTTGGATGAAATGCTTGCTGCTTCTGAGAAAAAATGCAGGGTCCTGACCGAGTCAAGGGATTTCCACTTGCTGAAGTTTAACGAGCTTCAGGCTGAGATTGAGAGCATTGTCAAGAATACGTTTCACGAGGCGCAAGAGGAAATGGTTCAGCTCTATCCTGGCTTAGATCTTTTGAGGATGAGTATTCCTCTAGGATTGTTCACGCAGCTCGTCCCATCTCTATCCATCCTCCTTCCGAGAACGTTACTACTGTTCCCTCTGTTGCCGACCCTGGGGAAAACAGCTTGGACGGCACCGACGGAGTTTAACCATGCTTGACATGCAGGCATTGCATTTTATTTTTCTTTTTTATGGACTTATCATATTATGGACTTGTTGTTTCGGGCCTTTTGGTTATCCCGTTATTTTGTAATCCTTCCATTTTTCTTCTGGACCCTCTGATAAGCCCAATATTTTGTAAGCTTGCTCTTGCTGTCCTTGGGCCTCTTGACGGACCCAATATTTTGTAACATTCTTGAGCCTTTCGGTGAGCTTAGAATGTTCTATGGACTTTTAATTGGTTAATTTCTATGCTATCTCTTTATCTCGTAATTAGAATCTTCATGTTTGTTTTGCATTCTCATTTGCACCCTTCTTTTAGGCCTGTTGTGTAGCTTTGTGGCCCTTGTACTTCTATTGTTTTATTAATAGTTGGCAAAGAGGTTTATTTTATCTGTATTTGTTCTTCTGAATAATTTGTTTCGTAATCTTGAAATCATAGACCAAAGGACGTCTCCCTTGAGCCTGACATATCAATTTACTACAATGCTGTAACTTATCCATGCAGGTGAATATATCTCACATTCTTTACAACTGGTGTCGGTCGCGATCCTCGACAACACAGCCGCTAGTCATGAGTTATTTTCTCAGACTTTAATTTGGGTCTCTTCCTGTAATCATTTCGTCTTTCTTTACAGGTTTGACTCTTAGGATAAGCTCTTTCGGCTTTATCCCTATTGATTCTTTGTTTTGCATTTCATTTTATTTCTTCCCATTTATCATCACTTTTTCGAACTTGGTGAGCAATTGGCCACCTTGATTTCATTTAGATAATGGGCATAAAACTATTACTCATACAACAAGTTCTGATGCTTCGTTGCACCTTCTTGGAATTGATATAACATAACTAGGACAACTTTTTCTTACTGATAGTACTTTTTCAAATATTCCAGGTTCCAGGTATGCTTGATTAGCTTCCCATCACTTGTGGCTAGCTTGTAGGTTCCTGGTTGGAGTTCCATTTCTACCCGATATGGGCCTTCCAAGTTGGGCCCCAACACTCCATCTTCTGGCCTTTTGGTATTGACTGTCACTTTCCTGAGCACTAAATCTCCCTTTGCAAGTCTTTTGGGTCTTACTCGCCTGTCATAGTATCTTGCCACCCTCATTTGATAAGCTTCAACTTTTCGATTGGCTACTTCTCGTTTCTCTTCAAGGAGATCCAAATTGCTTCTCATCTTCTGCTCATTGTCGTCCATGTCAAAATCCTTGGCCCTGGTGCTGATGCATAGCATCTCTACTGGTTCCATCACCTCCACTCCAAATGCTAGTGAGAATGGCATCTCTCCAGTCGAAGTTTTCTCTTTGGTCCTATACGCCCACAGAGTTGCAGTTAGTTCGTCCGCCCAAGCCCATTTTCTGCTTTCTAATTTTTTCTTCAATATTTTCTTTATTATTTTGTTGACAGCTTCAACTTGACCATTGGATTTAGGATGGGCAACAGAAGCATACCTGTCACGTATTCCATATTCTTGGCAAAAGGCTGGAAAACGTTCATTGTCAAATTGAGTCCCATTATCGGAAATAATGGCGTGGGGGATCCCAAATCGGCATACGATCGATCGCCAAACAAAGCTGGTCACCTTTGCCTCTGTTATGGTGGCGAGTGCTTCTGCTTCCGCCCACTTTGTAAAATAATCCACCGCTACAACCGCATACTTCACGCCTCCTCTACCTTTTGGCATTGGCCCTATCAGATCAATTCCCCATATCGCAAAAGGCCATGGTGATGTTATTGCTCAGTGTTGTTTGGGGAAGGTGCTGGATGTTTGAGAACCTTTGACATGCATCACAATGTTTGACTAAGTCTTGTGAATCTTGGTGAACCGTTGGCCAGTAGTATCATTGTCTTATTATTTTGTGAGCCAACGTCCTTGGTCCCGAGTGACTCCCACATTCTCCTCTATGGACTTCTTCCAATACCAGCTTTGCCTCTTCCTCATGGATGCATCTTAGAAGGGGTAGGGAGTAACCCCGCCTATAGACTTCACCGTCAATCATGCAGAATCGGCTAGATTTCCTTCTAAGCTTGGCTGCTTCCTTTGGGTCTTCTGGTGTTGTCCCCTTCTCCAGATATTGACGTATTGGGTCAATCCAGCATGGTTTATTACTGATGCATTGTATTTCACCACCTTTTGAGAACGTTCTGGGTTTTTCTACAATTTCGAGCCACACCCCCTAGGGCATTAAGGCTTCATGATCGGAGGCCACTTTGGCAATGTGGTCGGCCATTCCATTTTCTTCTTTGGGTATCTGCTGAATTTCGAAGTTTTCTAATTTTTTAGCATGCCTCCCCACCTCCTTCAGGTAGGCTATCATGTTGTCCTGTTTCGCTTGGTACTCCCCTTTCACTTGGTTTACGATTAATTGTGAATCACTCTTCACTATTATGTTTTTTATTTTGAGTGCCAGTGCCAAACGTAGTCCGAAAAGCAACGCCTCATACTCCGCCTCATTATTTGTCGCTTTGAATTGGAATCTCAAGCCCACCATCATTCTGTTTCCCTCTGCCTCCTGGAGAACGATTTCCGCTCCGCTTCCGTGCGTATTTCTTGATCCATCAACGAACATCTCCCACCTTGGCTCGGTTGAGGTCATCACCCTTTCGACTCCCCCATATTTATTTCCCTTCTTGACACGCTTCTTCTTCAGTTCGACTGCTTCAACATTTGGGTCTTCTGAGAAGCTTAACTCTACTACAAAGTCAACCAGAGCTTGTCCATTTACAACTTTTCTTGGTTTATACTCTATGTCGTATTGGCTTAATTCCATGGTCCATTTCACTAATCTTCCTGAGACGTCAGGTTTGTGCAATACTTGACTTATTGGTTGGTCCGTGAGCACCTCAATTCTATGGGCTAAAAAATAAGGTCTCAATTTTCTTGAAGCGACCAACATTCCATAGCAGAACAATTCCGCTTTTGCATATCTTATCTCCATTTCTGTCAGCCCCTTGCTTGTGTAATAGATCGGCCTTTGCGTCCCTCCAAAGTCTTCTCGAACCAGGGCTGAACTCAGGGCAGTGTCCGACACTGATAGATACAGGTTGAGTTTTTCTCCTTCCTCTGGTTTGCTTAGCAATGGTGGTGCCGCCAGGTATTTCTTTAATTCTAGGAAGGCTTGTACACATTGTTCGTCCCAACCATTCTTCTTTCCCTTGCTTATGGCCTTAAAGAAAGGATGGCACTTGTCAGTGGCTCTGGATATGAATCGATTCAGTGCCGCAACGCATCTTGTTAACTTCTGAATCTCCTTTATCTTACTTGGTGACTTCATCTCAATAATGGCTTTAATTTTATCTGGATTCGCCTCTATGCCTCTATGCCTCCAAGGAATTTGCCAGACTCCACCCCAAACGTGCACTTTTCTGGGTTAAGTTCCCATGTTCTCTCAAGATTGTGAAGGTTTCCCTGAGGTGATCTACATGATCTTCAGCCCTTTTAGATTTGGTGATCATGTCATCAACGTATACCTCCATCATTCTTCCTATTTGGTTTCTGAAGAGTTTATTTACTAACCTTTGTAAGTAGCCCCAGCATTTTTTAATCCGAATGACATCACCTGATAGCAAAAAAGTCCTTGGTTGGTTATAAAAGCTGTTTTTTCCTGATCTGGCCCGAACATCTTTATTTGGTTGTACCCCGCAAACGCATCCATGAAGCTCAAACAACCCGTATCCCGATGTTGCATCGACCAACTGATCTATCCTGGGAAGTGGAAAACCATCCTTGGGACAAGCTTTATTAAGGTCAGTGAAGTCCACACGCATCCTCCGGTTTCCATTTTTCTTTTTTACCAGTACTACATTGGCTATCCACTTTGGATATTCAACTTCTCGTATAAAACCTGCTTCTATGAGCTTATCCACTTTATCTTTGATCGCCTAATTTCTTTCTTGGTTAAAGGCCCTTCTCTTATGCCTTTTTGGTTTGGCGTTTGGGTCAACGCACAGGCGGTGAGTCGCGACAGACGGGTGTATTCCTGGCATTTCTTCGTGCGTCCATACGAATATGTCATTATACTCTTTTAATAAATCGATCAGCCCCCTTTTTATTCCAAGTTCCAAATGGGAACCAATTTTGACTGCCTTAGTTTCGTCATTTTCACCTATTTGCACTATTTCCAGGTCTCCATCTTCTTTATTTATCTGCTCTTCTTCAGTCTTTGACTCATTTGGACCACCCAGGTTTGCCATTGATATGTCACGTCTCCTCACTGAATCCGCAAAACATCGTCTGGCGGACTCTTGATCACCCCTTACACTTCCGACCTCCTCACCTACCGGAAATTTGATGCAAAGATGGTAGATGGATACCACTGCCTTTGCTTTGAACAAGAAAGGCCTTCCTAAAATAATGTTAAAATTCCCTGGACAATCCACCACCATGAATTCTATCATGACAGTCTTCCTTACTAGCCCCTCTCTTACCACCACTGGTAAAACTAACGACCCCATTGGTATCACCACTTCGCCAGCGAATCCATACATGGGAGTATTGACCGGCTTCAGCATGACATCTCCCAATTCCATTTTCTCAAATGCATCTCGATAGATTATATCACAGGAGCTCCCTGTGTCTATCAGGATCCTAGCCACCTTTTTTGTTGCGATCTTTAGCGTGACCACCATCGGATCGTCATGCGGATAGCACACCCCTTCCTCGTCTTCTTCGTTAAAGACCATTTCAGGGTAAAATTCTTGGATCTTCCTTTGGTTCAGATGATTTGTTAAGATCATTCCTGCTGCACTCCGCCGCCCAATTTCCCTTTCATAGTTTTTTCTTGACCGATTGGAATCTCCCCCAGGTTGGAGCCTCCACTGATGGTGTGAATAATCGTCTCCTTTCCCAGCTTCCCCTTTTCCTTCGCGTTGACCTCGTTACCCAGCTTAGCTTTCTTCCTCTCTAAGGTATCTCCTCTTACTTTAGCAAGGAATTCCCCAAGATACCCCTCTTTAATTAAATCTTCAATTTGTCGCTTTAGGCTGTAGCAATCAGATGTGTGGTGACCAAAATCTTCATGGAACTCGCAATACCGCTGTTTATCCCATCTCGATACTTCTCCACGGATTGGGCTTGGCTTCCTCAAAAGCCCCTTATTTTTGACCGCTAGCAAAATTTGTTCTCGTGTTGCATTGAGGGGTGTGAATCTTTGTGGTGATTGGCTCCTCTTGTCTCCTCTTCGTATTTGGGGGAGCACCGACCTTGGTTGCGTAATTCTATTGTTTCTTGGTAGGTCATCTTTTAGTTCCCCTCCTTGATTTCTTACATCTCGTCTCATCCGATCCCTTCTTGGTGGTCGTTCAGTCGTTTTTTCCGGGGCCCTCCTCACTCTTGGTGATTCGGCAGCTTCCTGTTGCTTCTTGAATTGGTATTTTTCATCAGTCTATATTTGCTTTAAAGCTCTGGCGTAGGCTTCCTTA
>CM062396.1:10347623-10473808 GCA_031304145.1 Cardiospermum halicacabum | reverse complement strand
TCGAATGGTTTGCTTTGTAACTACTTCAACTTTGTTTAAAAGTGAACTTATCTGGTGAAGCTTTACTTCCTCCATGAACATCAACAATCTTTTATCAAATTTCACCTCTAATCTGCTTTTTAATGCTGGTAAGTACAACTCACAGAATTTTACATCTCTCCTTAGCATGTCATCTAGTTCAAGTTTTAACAAATTTTTTATCTTAGTTTCTAGGTACAAAAATCCTGTATCTAGAAATGTTCACGTCTCCTTTCAGTCAAATCTCATCAAGATAATTTGACTAACAATACATGAATTTGGCATCCATCAAGAGATCATACGGAGCATTCAATGGTCTTGTAGTCGCCAGGAGAACTCTAAAATCTACAAGATTCATTGTGAGAGCATTTAGTGAAGATCTGGAGGCTCTGCTGGTGAAATCATAAAATACTGTGAAGAAAAATGTTGGTGACTATTGAAAAATGTGCAAACAACATAGTTTAAAAATAAGCTTTCCAGTGTCATACAGGAGATGTTGAAAAATGATGCATGCTTGCCGTTGATGTACACAGGGAAGCTTACTTTTCAAACTGCTTCCGGGTTTCAGCACCTGGAAGTTGATTGGGAAGCATTAACACTTGCTTCTTGGTGTCTTGGTTTCCAACACTAAGAAGCAGGCTCCAATTTCAATGGTTTTCCGATATTGAAACCAAAAAATAGACCGAAAAGTAAGCTTCCTAATGTATAACCTCAAGAAGCATACATCATTTTTCAATAGTTTGTTGGTATATATACCAGAAAACACAGTACAAATCACCCACAGCAAACCAACAAATTCGCCTATTCAATCAAACTAAAAATAATTATCATGTTAAAAAAAGGTGAAAATTCTTTTTAAATTGACTTTTTAAATTTCGAATACAAAAATTTAAAAAAAACAAAAACACTTTTAAAACCCATAATCGAAATTCAACCGAAATTCCTGAAATACCCCTGAATTTTTACAATTCATAGATTTTGTGAACCATGCTCACAGTCTATGAATTACAGTCATAATCTATTAATGACCTATGGAGTGAAAATCAAACATTAATTTCGTAAACTTTTCAAAACTAACCTATAATTATATAATAAACTTTTATGGCTTATTAAAAAAATTCCAAAAATAAAGCAAGATAATATTCCAAAATTACACATGAAAGCTTCTATACACTTAAAACAACAAATGCCAACTATTTACCACTACTTCATTAGAAAACCAAACCAATAACATCAAATTCCTAATGTTTAGCAATCTATTACACCAATTTCTAACTTTAAAATGAATTCCATTTAAAACCAAATAAATGAACCTTTACGTTTGCGCCTGGCTTTTTCATATTGTAACCCACTAGATTCGACTTTACAACCGACTTAGATATTTCAGCGACATTAGTTTCCGTTGAATTCTTGATTATCAACTTCTCCCATTTCTACTTCGTCAGAATTTGAATCGATGAATCATTTCTACTTCGTTAGAGTTTGAATCGATGAATCGAGATGGTTGACTTGGATACTTGCCAAAACCGTGACACATGAGAAGAAGAAGAAAAGTAGTTGGAAATCAATTCTGTATAAGTACAAACAATTGAATTCACTTGTTGTTGAGTTTTGATTCAAACGATTGTTAGGGAGGCAGGGGTATTTCGGTTTTTTTTTTATAGAAAAAATTTATAATTATAATTATAATTTTTATTTTTATATTATTTTTAATTATTTTTATATATTTTTTAAATAATTTGGATAGTAAAATCAATTGGTCTATTGGGTGTAAAAAGTATTATCAATTGTTTTTTTAGTAAATTTAATATTATAGTCTTTTGAATATCACTATATTTATTTATATTTTTTCTAGGTAAAAGACAGAGAAATATTGGAAAAACAAAAAAATATATATATATATATATATATATAATATTTATAGAGATAATTAAATATTTATTTTGATTTATAGATAAGTAATATAACCACATTTAATAAAGTCAACTCAGGTAGGTAATTATTGAAATTTAAATAATTGCAAATACTATAATTTTAGAATTTGCTTCTATTTTTATAAAATTTTAAATTTTATTAAAAATATTTATTATAAATAATTATTAGTAAAATAAAAAAAATATATAGAATAAATAATTTTTATTATATATTCTATATTTTTACTTTTAAATTACATACTATAAAAATATCCATAAGTAATTTATATTAAAAAAATAAATTCAAATCAAAGAATATAATATACTTCCTCCGTTTCCAAATACTTGCAACATTTCAGGTGGGCACACTTTCCCATATTTAACTTTAAACGTAAATATCTTTAATAATATACAACTAAAAATTATATAAATTTCATATTTGAAAAATACACACCAAAACGAATAAAACAAGACCCCATTTGACTATATTTTTCCTTATACATAATAAATAACACATGAAAGAAAATTGATCAATAAATAGTATACACTATTCAAATGTTGCCACTAAATAGAAATGGAGGAAGTATAAAATTATTATAAATATAATAGAATAGGTTTTAAGAATAAAAAATCAAATTAAAAAGAGATAACTTATTGTAGATAGGTAAAAAAAATAAAATAAATTAATATTAATCTTTATAGAATTAAAGATTTTTTTTCTTTAACATTTAAATTAAGTATTTTTAAGGATTTAGCGAAAAACTAAATGGACCTAATAGTCAAATTGCTATAAGTGTACTAGTACCTCATGTCATGGAGCTTGCATTAATGAAATTAAAAATAAAATAAAATAAATCATTTAACATTTGAATTTTATAATATGATCTTTCAAGATAATTTTCTCTTGTCATCCATCAATAAGATACGTTATTCAAAACGATTCATTTGTAATATATAACGAAAATTAATTTAAATTTACAAATTATTTATAAAAATTAATTTAAAATGTTATTATTTTTAATTTTTTGAAATTTTCAATTAATTTAAAAAATTTAAATTTTAAGATTTTTCAAAACTAGAAATTTAAAAAATAATAATAATGACCATCATATTCTTTCTTTGCATCATGTTTATTTATTTTTTTAAATTACTAATTTTAAAATTTTATAAATTTAAAATAAAGTTGGAAGGTTTATTAATTTTATGTGTAATCAAAAGAATTATTTTTTAAAATTAAATTTATTTTTTAATAAATTTTTAAAATTTATTTTTAAAAGTAGGTGAAACTTTTAATCACATAAATGTAACTGTGAATCATAGCAATGATAGATACAGGTAAATTGAAATATGCCAATCAGTCTATTCTTTTTTTTTTTTTTTTTATACAATAAAGTTATATGAAAGTTTATTTTAAATTTATTTATTTGTAAAAATTGAATTTCTATAATTAAAAAAAAGACATAAATTAAAACTTAAAAAAACCGATCCACTACATCTAATATAAGTATTTCAAAATTTAAAAATAAAAATTAAATTTTAAATAGATTCCCACGCTTAAGAGTTTTAACTACCAAATCATATGATCATGAAGTATTTATGATTGCCTATTATTTTAATGTCTACCATTACCACAAATTTCACAAATTATTTTTAATTCAGCTTTTTAAAATAATATATTGGAGGTAACTAAAATTCGGGATCAACAGCGGCATTTCTTTGGACTCGGATTAATTACTCTTAGAAAATGTGTTTGCCTTTGTATTCATAACCATTGTGCAGAACACTAACACTGGAGGCCATCAAAATCATTTTATCTACTCCCGTACACCGAAGATTAATAAGAAGGAGAAGATAAATAATCAAAGAGAGTTCTAGAACGGTATAAAATTGAAAATAAAGATTTAAGCATGTCATCTACTACTTAAAACTCTTCGACAAAAGATTTTTTTAACAATCACTTTATTTTAACAATAATTTTTAAATCCAAGAGAAGAAAATAAAATAAAATTTTAGAATTTGAAGGTGATTACACCCGCTCTTCGATGAAATAAAAATTATAATATTATAAATTTATTTATTAGATTTTGAATTTTATAACGTGGTAAATATGACGTGTTAACTTTAAAATGATTAGTATAATGAATTTATTATATTAATTTAATATAAAGTTTATATAAAACTAAAATTTGAGCAAATCCTTGATTTTGTAGAACTCGTCTTCAAAAGGTATCCATATGGAAATTGTCTTCAAAAGGTATCCATATGGAAATTATTTTAAGCGAAATTGTTATCGGGTAGTAATTTGATTATTATTATTTTTTTTATTAACAGTTATTCACTTTATTTTATATTCAAATTTCTTCTTTTATTTTTTATTTGATAATCATTTAATAAAATAAAATAACAGTTAATATTAATTAATGAAATAAAATAATGGTATAAAGAAAAAAATATCTAAAACTAATCTACCGTTAATTTCAAACCTTTCAAAACCTTTTCTATCCAAGTAAGTGTTGGGAAACACGGCTAACTCTAATACCACTTGTTGAATAAACCGGTGATCCATTGCAGCGAAGACGAGTATTGGTAACCACAAAGTAAAACAACATACACAAGACAAGAAATAGAGATAGAAAATAAGACACAAGGTTTTTACGTGAAAACCCAAAACGGGAAAAACCACGGCCGTCAGGACGACGAGAGACTAATTCACTATGTAACAATAAAACAATAGATACAACCAGAATATCACTTTCTCACTCCCCTATCCAATTACATTGGTTCCAGTCTCACACACAAACTCTCCCAATATGGCTCTCACAGGATAACAAGACTCGATCCCAGAACTCAAGATCTCCATTGTCTCATTGGTTCCCAGGCCCCCATCGGACACCTCCCAAACCTAACCAACCAGATCTACATTGTTCCCTCAGGATATCTAATAATAGATACAAGCATCATATTTATAGCATTAGATTACTTAGTAATCCTAAACCATTAAGAAAACTTTTTTCCTATTTAGGATTCTCAAGGATCTCTTTCTTTATTAGAATCCCACATTAGGAAATACCATTCCTAATCAAATATGACACTTCCAAAATAGTCTTCGAGTCTTTTCCAAATTACCAACTAATTATGGATACCGGAATATACCCGAATTTTGTCAAAATCCTAACAAACCACCCTTTGACGAAAATTCCCTTTGTCCCTTTCCGATGACCACAACTCAAACCAGAGTCATCATACCCCACCATGAAAGTATACCCAACTCAAGTACGATCCATCCCAAGACAAACCACTTAGGAACCATCAACCTAAGATTTTCTTTTCTCGACACATGTCGAAACACTTGCTGAATAAACCATGGTGCAGCTTCCAACATCAGCTTCCAGGAAACTCCTCAGCCATCGACATACTTTCTACCACACCCACATCTATGCTGACCAGATGCCCGTGCAATTATGGACACGCTAGAATTATTCCATCCTTTATCATGACAACCTTGGTGGTTCAGAACATGTCATAAGGACACATATCCAAGCGTACAGTCGGAGCCTTTGCCGAAATGCTCCTCATAGTCCTTCCTTATTCGAGTTCTCAAGCCAATTGATCAAAATTTTCAGCCCAAAAAGATCTTAAAATACCACTAGTCAAACCCTAAAATTTATTTTGACTATTTGACCAGACTTGAATCTGTGACAAGATAATTTGATCTTTACTTGCGTTGACAGAGAACCACAAAAGTCTCAAAGCTACCTTACCACCACAATCATACATGTTGTAGATTACCACCGTCATCGCTCGAGAACTACCGTCGAAGCTTTCTCATCTCTACAACTATCACAAGCAAGATCTTGACAACACTTGTGATATATATATATATATATATTTTTTCAGCTTTGACTTTTTTTTTTCTCACGCAACCAGTTCCAAACTCGATCAGAGAAACCAAATCTATATTTTTCAGAACTTCTAGAGACTCCGGGAGATTTACCCATCCTTCAAAACCTTTCACCTTCATCTTACCTAAACCCATGTTTACTTTGACCAAACCAAACTCACGGATCACATCAATGCTAGCTCACAAACCAAGAGCTCTGATACCAATTGTTGGGAAACACGGCTAGCTCTAATACCACTTGTTGAATAAACCTGTGATCCATTGCAGCGGAGACAAGTATTGGTAACCACAAAGTAAAACAACATACACAAGGCAAGAAATAGAGATAGAAAATAAGACACAATGTTTTTACGAGGAAACCCAAAATGGGAAAAAACCACGACCGTCAGGACGACGAGAGACTAATTCACTATGTAACAATAAAGCAATAGTTATAACCAGAATATCACTCTCTCACTCCCCAATCCAATTACATTAGTTACAGTCTCACACACAAGCTCTCCCAATATGGCTCTCACAGGATAACAAGACTCGATCCCAGAACTCAAGATCTCCATGGTCTCCATGGTTCCCAGGCCCCCATCGGGCACCTCCCAAACCTAACCAACTAGATCTACATTGTTCCCTCAGGATATCTAATAATAGATACAAGCACCATATTTATAGCATTAGATTACTTAGTAATCCTAAACCATTAAGAAAACCTTTTTCCTATTTAGGATTCTCAAGGATCTCTTTCCTAATTAGAATCCCACATTAGCAAATACCATTCCTAATCAAATATGACACTTCCAAAACAGTCTTCGATTCTTTTTCAAATTATCAACTAATTATGGATACCGGAATATACCCGAATTTTCGTCAAAATCCTAACAATAAGACCGAAATTTCATTTTCAAATCACGCTTGTTTCCGCCTTAGAATCACTAAAATCTCATTTGCCAGAAAAATAAGTCGTTGTCACCGATGAAAAGAAGCTACTCATCCATCGATTTTAAGGTATGTGTCATTTGTTGAAGTGGGCTTTTTAAATATTCAGTTTAATATATAAACTTTTTAACTCTAAATTTATTCAGATCCCATTCACTTGATTTTGATTCTCGATCATGTTTCGCGATTAGGTATGTAATTTGGGAATTTGATCTTTCAAGTTTATTAGAGTTGCTTTTAAGGTTCTAAGTTTTAATTAAGATTGTTATAAAGCATTAAAAGCTGCAATTTTGGGTGATTATTCATTAAAAATGACTTGTGGCTGGAGGTCGAAGAAGAACAAGTTTCATTAGTCTGAAATAGTGATTTCAGTCCACTATTTAAACATATTGGACCACTTCGGTCTAAATCAACATATCCTCGACCAAATTATAGTTTCCAAACTGAAATTCTATCCGAAACATGTGGGCTTCGGTCCAATAAGTATTTCATTTATTCAATAAGTTTAAACTGAAATACACTGTGGATTGACACCTATATGTTTCCGACCAAATTTGATATGGAAATTGTAAGTTTGGTCTAGAATTTTACTAGTTTAGAGGTGCATAATAAAATACGTTTTGGATATTTCCTATATATTTAAGATTGATTTATGTATGAAAACTATGATGTGGTTCATGTTTTGACCAGTTTAGACCGAATCGGTCCAAAAAGGTCAATTATTAGACCGAATGCACAACTTGAGACCGGTAATAGTTATATATATATATATATATATATATATATATATATATATATATATATAAAAATTATGTTGCAAGCAAAATATAAGTAAAAATCTAGCCTAATACATTGAGAAACATATTCAAATTTTGTCGGCTTCTCGGTAGTATATATTGGGAAGTTAATTTTTTAATTTTTTATTTTTAATTTTACTTTTATAATTTTCTGATAAAAAAATTTAAAAGTGCAAAAAAAAAAAAAAAAAAAATTTAGGGTTGGTTTAAAACTAAGAAAAAAAAGTTGATAAAGTCTAATTTTGCATATTTTCACAAAAGAATATTACTCCCTCCATCCTTAATTGATTCTTACACTTACTAAAAATGGATGTCCCTAATTAATTCTTACATTTTCATTTTGAGTACAATTTTATATCCGAAAAGACAATCTTATCCTTAATTTTTTTCAATCACTCAACCTTACAAACCAATATAAATATACCACGTATTCCAACACTTAACCCCAGTAACAAATTTAGAAATATCACTTATTTGCTTTTTGTGGGGTTTGTTGGTAGGCCCATTTCATTTTGCATTGAATTGTAATTTATTTATTTTTGTAAGGGCAAATTCAGCAATTTATAATTTATCACACTACCTCACAAATTTCCAATTATAAGAATTAATTAGGGACGTAGGGAGTACTTATTTTTATTTTTTTTTAAAAGTTTATAATATGATATCATGTGAATAAAGATAGA
Organism: Cardiospermum halicacabum; assembly: GCA_031304145.1. Lineage (NCBI taxonomy): Eukaryota > Viridiplantae > Streptophyta > Magnoliopsida > Sapindales > Sapindaceae > Cardiospermum > Cardiospermum halicacabum. The sequence goes on along the minus strand of CM062396.1, from coordinate 10,465,566 downwards.
AGAATGTCCTAATATATATATATATATATTAAAATCTACAATGGCGGTCACCAATCTGATGTGTGCAATATATATATATATATATATATTAAAATCTATAATGGCGGTCACCAATCTGATGTGTGCGTTGTATGATTTGCACTGTTGGGAAAGGTAGGCCTTTTAGGGTCTACTGTAAGACCAATCTGTTGTACTAGGAGATTACTTTGTGATGAAGGAAGACCTGTTGTATATGATAGAAGATCACTTAGATCTAATGGAAGACTACTCTGTTTTTTGTGGTAGAAGATAAATAACAAGATACTCTGTTTTACTTTACTTTTCTACTTTTTGTATTTCTTTTACATCGATTATCTTCTTCTCCTTTCTTTTTCTTCTTTTTCTTCTATATTACAAATTACAGACTCATGCTCTTTCTTATAGAGCTACATACTATATCATCATTACATGTCTAATCTTAATTTCTAACCACATGAACTAAACTCACATACGTGTACAACTTGACACCATACAAAAGTTATCGGGACGACGTGTCTACATTTCTACCATATAACCATATTGTTGATGATGTGTCTTTCATCTAACCATATAATTAATTAAGTTTATTTTCAATATTCCCCTATAAACTTAATTCTTCATGACTCCCAGTAATGCTCTCAGCTGATTGAACACATCATACTTCAGTGGCTTTGTGAAGATATCTGCAATTTGATCTTGTGTCTTCACATACTTCAATCTCACTTCTTCTTGTTCGATGCATTCTCTGATGAAATGATACCTTGTATCAATATGCTTGCTTCTGTCATGGAATACAGGATTCTTTACTAAAGCCATAGCAGATTTGTTGTCAACACAGATTTCAGTTGACTCTTCTTGATCCATTTTCAACTCATTCATCAGTCTTCTCAGCCATATTGCATGACAAACACATGCAGTTGCAGCAACATATTCTGTTTCACACGTTGACAAGGTCACAATAGGTTGCTTCTTGGAACTCCAAGTAAAAGCTGTATTACCCAGGAAAAATATGAAACCTGTTGTGCTCTTCCGATCATCCTTGTCTCCAGCCCAATCACTATCGATATAACCAACTAATTTGAACTCAATATATTTTGAGTAAAACAAGCCAAATTTAGTTGTACCTTTCAGATAGCGTAGTATTCTCTTTGCTGCATTTCAGTGTGACTCTGTTGGTGATTCCATGTACCTACTGACCAAACTGACTGCATATAGAATGTCTGGCCTTGTACATGTCAAGTATCTGAGACTTCCAATCAAGCTTCGAAAGATTGATGGATTGACTTTCACTCCAGTTTCATCCTTGGTCAATTTCAAACTGCATTCAATAGGGGTGTTCACAGGATTGCAATTCTCCATCTTGAACTTCTTCAGGATATCCTTTGTAAAACCACTCTGAGAAATGTAGATCCCTATACCACTTTGTTCCACTTCTATACCAAGATAGTATGACATCAGACCTAAGTCTGTCATTTCAAATTCAAAAGTCATCATCTTCTTAAATTCTTCAAACATTTGCTGATTGTTCCCTATGAAAATTAAGTCATCCACATACAAGCAAACAATTAACATGTCTCCATCTTTTACCTTCACATAGATGGCATGTTCATGAGGACATTTGACAAAACCATTTCTCTCTAGGTATTTGTCAATTTGACTGTTCCAGGCCCTTGGTGCTTGCTTGAGCCCATACAACGCCTTCTTCAACTTCAACACTTTGTTTTCATGCCCTCTGACAATGTAACCAAGTGGTTGTTGGATGTAGATATCCTCTTCCAGGTATCCATTGAGGAATGCTGACTTGACATCCATTTGTTGGATCTTCCATCCATTTTGAGCGGCTACTGAGATGATCAATCTGATTGTCTCCAATCTTGCCACTGGAGAGAACACTTCATTGTAGATTCTTGGGTAGATTCTTGCTCTTCAGCATGCTTCTCACCATGTTAAGCACTGTTCTGTTCTTCCTTTCCACGACACCATTCTGCTGAGGTGATCTCGGAACTGACAAGAAATGGCGGATGCCATGATGATAACAGAATGATCTGAATTCATTTGATGTGAATTCTCCTTCTCTGTCCGATCTCAGTGCTTTTATGTAGTATTCACTTTCTTTTTCAACAAGAGCTTTGAATCTCTTGAATGCCCCAAACACTTCTGATTTTTCCTTCAAAAAATACACCCAGGTTTTTCTGCTATAATCATCAATGAACAATAGAAAATATTTGTTATTACCTAATGACACTGGTGTCATTGGTTCACAGACATCAACATGAATGAGATCAAGTGGTGCTCTTGCTCTTGACATTGACTCCTTTGGAAAACTGGTTTTGAATTGCTTTCCCACTAAACACCCTTCACATAATTGATGTGGTTGATCAATATGTGGCAAACCGTGCACCATCTTCTTTTGACTCAACAGCTTTAACCCTCCAAAGTTGAGATGTCCAAACCTTAGATGCCAAAGCCAATCAGAACTCTTCACACACGCTTTCAAGCATTTTGCTACATTAGACTGAATGTTCAGTGTGAACATTCTATTCTTTGACATGGGTACTCTTGCTAACATCTCCTTTTTGTCATTCAATAACACCACTGTTTGATTCATCATATGAACCTCATATATTTTCTCCAGCAATTGTCCCAAACTCAATATATTGTTTCTCATATAAGGCACATAATAAACATTATCAATGAACTGATGATTACCATGTTTCAACCGAATGAGAATAACTCCTTTGCCTGCAATGGAGATCTTTGATGAGTCTCCAAATATGACATTGCCACTGATGTTCTGATCAAGTTCAACGAACATCTTCTTGTTTCAACACATATGATTGCTTGCTCCAGTATCCAAGTACCATATGTCATCATGAGGTTTTGTTTCTCCTTCATATGTAAGTAACACTGCGCCTGTGACATTCTCTTCTTGGATGTTGTTGGCAGTTTCTTCCACCTGCTTGGGAGCACTCCAACATTCTGATGCATAATGCCCATATTTTGAGTAGTTGTAACACTGGATCTTTGACTTATCACGTCCATCATTTGATCTCCAGTTTCCTCTTCCTCTGTCTCTTCCTCGTCCACGGCTTCTTCCTCCGCCTCTTGTGATCTGAGGGTTTCGTTCACTATTGTCATGACTTCCTGATGGCTGATTTCTGCCATATCCTCTTCCTTTTGCATTTCCAGCACGACCTCTATCACGTCCTCTTCCATATTGGCTTCCTTCTCGACTACTCTCACTTTCTTTGACTGAAGTCTTTGTTGCTAACACTTGTTCAACAGCTTCCTCCTTTTGTTTGTTAAGTCTCTCCTCTCTGGCTTGCAACGAGCCTATGACTTCATCAACTTTCATTGTACTGATATCTCTTGACTCCTCCATAGCTACCACTACATAGTCAAACTTTGACTGTAGTGAGCGCAATATTTTTTCAACTATTCAGGATTCATCAATGCTGTCTCCATACTGTCGCATCTGATGAACAACAGATTTGACTCGTGATGAGTAATCTGTAACCCCTTCTGTCTCATTCATCTTCATCGTCTCAAACTCGCCTCTCAGCATCTGTAGCCGAACCTTCTTTACTTTATCCTCTCCTTGAAGAGAAACTCTCAGTATGTCCCATGCTTGTTTGGAGGTTTTCGCTTCTGCTACCTTCTCAAACATAACTTCATCCAAACCTTGGTGGATGATACTAAGTGCCGTTTGGTCACTTCTGCGATTCTTCTGCAAACTAACTATTTCTTCCTGAGACAGTTGCGCGTCGTTTGCTGGGACTTCATAGCCTTTATCAACAATATCTCAAACATCTTGGGCTCCGAGGATGGCTTTCATCTTGATGCACCAACTTGTGTAGTTGGTTTTGGTGAGTTGAGGAAAGTTATAAGAGATGATGTTACCTGCCATTTTTCTTGTGGAATCTCTCTAGCACTCAAGTGTTGTGTTTGTGAAGAAAGTGAAGCTCTCACACACTCAAACCTACTGCTCTGATACCACTGTGTTGGGAAAGGTGGGCCTTTTAGGGTCTACTGTAAGACCAATCTGTTGTACTAGGAGATTACTTTGTGATGAAGGAAGACCTGTTGTATATGATAGAAGATCACTTAGATCTAATGGAAGACTACTTTGTTTTTGGTGGTAGAAGATAAATAACAAGACACTCTGTTTTACTTTACTTTTCTACTTTTTGTATTTCTTCTACTTCGATTATCTTCATCTCTTTTCTTTTTCTTTTTTTTCTTCTATCTTACAAATTACAGACTCATGTTCTTTCTTATAGAGGTACATACTATATCATCATTACATGTCTAATCTTAATTTCTAACCACATGAACTAAACTCACATACGTGTACAACTTGACACCATACAAAAGTTACCGGGACGACATGTCTACATTTCTACCATATAACCATATTGTTGATGACGTGTCTTTCATCTAACCATATAATTAATTAAGTTTATTTTCAACATGCACTAGGTTGACCAACTATAAGTGAGAAGTTTTGACATTTTAAGATATTTGGCAAATTACAACACGATCTTGTTTTTACTTTTTTCGATCTCTTGGCCTTCTCCATCTTTCACTACGGTTTAGATATCTCTTTTCTTTCCCATCTTTTTCTTTAATTTTTAAAAATATTTTTTCTTTTAATTTCTATTCACAAAACCACAAACTAAATGTAACGCGGAACATTGTTTTTTGAAGAGATAAGGTAAACCTAAATATAAAGACTACCCTGAATCTCCGGCGATCTTAGTGTGGTTGGACGCTGTGGCGGACGACATGACTAGATCTAAATCTGTGTGTCAAAGGTTGCCTTCCGATTACTTAACAAGATCTACCTTTGGATCTCGTGGATTCTACACCAAAATATATTGTTATATTAGATTCCATATTTCTGTCAATAGTAACAACGACAACACTTCTTAAAATTTCGTCTCTCTTGATTCATCATCTTTGCTTCCAAATACAAGCATTCTCTATTTCTATTTTTTCTTTTAGTATATTGATTAGAAAAAAAATAGATTCTTTGTCCTTAACTCAATTTTCTAAAATGGTATCCATTAGCCATGACTTATAATTGCATAATGGCATGTTTGGCTGTATAGAATAGATTTTATTTTTATTTTTATGAAATGAATTATTAATTTGTTGGTTGAAATTTGTAGGGAGTTTGTGAAAGAAGAAGAAATCAATACTTTGATGGGGATAAAAGATGTGTTGGATTTACAAGGAAAAGGGATCAAACACATTACAAAAGGTGAAGAAGAGATTGTGAAATTAAATTATATAAATGATTGTCATAGGGTGAGAATTGTTATTCTCTAGAAATTGATTGATTTTTAGTTTGGGTATAGGAATTATATTTTTTGTTGTTATTGTTGTTGAAAAGATTTGGTTAAGTTTGATTTCATTCCTCTTGTGTGTCGTCCCATTATCTAATAAGCTCTACCTTCGGATGAAGTTGGGATCTATATTGGAACGGATGATGTAAAGTATCATCGCCAAGACCTTGGTAGACGTGAGAAGGTCTGTAGAGGTCCTTTATGTGGATTCGAGGATTTGAACTTTGTCATAGTTGGTCTTCGATCTATTTTTACTCGATAAGTTGAATATGAATTTTGGATGATGAATTTTAATGTAAAGGTGGTGTATTTTAAACCAATGTGTTATGATTTCTGTATATTGCAGTAATTCAATCATATTTAATGTTTATAGCTTCAATGAGCAAGTTTTTACTAGATTTGGGAAATCTATTGCTTCGATTTTCGAAACCAATTGCTTCGATCTTCCATGGGCATGTATTTTGGCAGCTGCTGATGCTGTCAAAGGTGGAAAATACATTGCATATCCTTTTTTGAGATCAATGCTCATTTAGTAGAACAAAAGATAACAACATCTTATGTCATTAATGGTAATATTATAACTAGAGCTACCTTTGATGGGCATCCTAAGTTTATTTGATCTTTAGAAAGCATTAGGTTGTACAATCTCTAGTGTTTCTGGTCAAAAGATCTTATTCCTCTGTCGGGGTAAGCTCTTATCTTATTTAGGTGATTTGATTTTGGAGAAATTAATTCACTATTTGTATATCAGATGGTTGTAAAAACTTCTATTCATGTCCTTTTTGTATCTTCTCATATGATGATGGTCTTGAGCTTCGTATATTTTAAAGCTGTAATTAACTTGACAATCAGCCTTATAACTTTTAGTAGTCCACAATGAATGCTCGGCATCATTCTTGTTATTAATATAGCATAAATATTTACCAAATACTAGAACAAAACTATGAGTAGTCAACATCAAAACACCAGCTTTGCCAAGCACAAAATATACTCAGATCTTTACAATAAGATATCAAAACATGCAGGAATATTTTTAGTTACAAATGTTGGCGAACAAAATTGTGTTTCAAGTTTTTTTCCTAATCGTTTAGGAAATTGGAATTGTAATCATAGTTTGGATTATGGTCAAATAATGATATAATTCTTTTGAGATTAACGTTGTTGTTCAGTAATACAGGGTGGGTTTGATTGGCTTGCGGTCAGCCTAGCTCCCTTAGCGTTCGTTGTTATTAACCATTTACTGCCATGTCTTCATCTATAGGCACAACATAAGTTAGGTCAAAATAATTGCAACAGTTTTCAGAATACGTACCTTGACTAGATTTGACAAAGTGTAGAATCTTGAGAACCTGCTTTCTGGTTCTCGCTTCTTTACGCAATCTCCTGAAAGTTCACTCAATTTCAGGATCGTATAGAAGTTCTCCTGTATGATCAGAATTGGTCATACACAAAAACAAAATCAATTAGAACCGTTCCCCGACAACGGCGCCAAAACTTTGACAGGTGCCGAGTCCATCAATATTTAAAACATCCTATAAATGACAAATTGATTGTAGTAAATAAGGTGGAATCCACAGAGAACAGTTATTAATTCTAAGTTGTATAGTAACCAAGTATATAAACTGGGGTTTCAAGAGTGAATTTGAATTGAATACTAAGAACATAAATATCAATGATCAAATATATTAAAAGACCCAGTCAACCGATCATTTAATTAATGTGTTGATCATCGATTCAAAAGATATCTATATCGATTTTAATAACTAAAGTTATATTATTAACAACCTACTACCGAGTACGACCAATCAATCAAACTATTATTTTAACTAGAAAAACCAACCACCCCGAATCCACAGGTCATAGCCAATAAATCAGTACGACAGTTCTTGAACTATGATTGTGAAACCTCAACACCACCTAGATCAGATTAATTACGAATTATCTAACATGCAGTGTATTAACCTACTTAATTAACTAATCGCGCGCTTAATCAATTAATTAAATCAAACTAACATGACCTTAGCTATGGGCACAGAAGATGATCTTAACTATGGGCACAGAGACTACACAAATATTAAACGATAAAGCAATGAAGTAAAGATCTCACAATACGAATTAATTAAATCAATCGTTTAGCAGGGCAGACTAGTTTAGCACCCCATGAGAGCAATCAACATCATTGTCTAAAATATAAACTGAACGTATAAAAATGAAATAAGAGAAAAGAAAGAAAACTAAAGCCTGATTGTTTCTGAAAGTACTCCCTAAACCTCAGATAATCAAACAATTCTGTTCTACAGAGTAATATACTCTGTTAAGAAAAATAACCAATCCCCTAAAATCTCATCGAAATCCTCTCTATGAAAATATGATCTCTGATTTGACTTTTGAATGATTTGAAACAGTCTTTGAAAGTTTGACTTCAATCCTTAACTTTCTGCATTTTAGGTCTTTAATCCCTAAAATCTTCATAACTGCACAAATGCCTTCAAACTGTTTACATTCACAAAAATCGGGCAAATTAGCATAAAATTACAATAATGCCCTTAGAATAATTAATGAAATAGTGCTCAAATGTTACACATATTGTGCTCAATCATGGTGCATGGTCTTATGCTTTGGTCGATCCGTCTAGCCTGACTTGGGGATTCTCTAAATCAACAATTAGAATACCTTGGCCAAGCGGCCGCGAAAGGATGGCTGTTTCCGTCACTCCTTAAGGTAATTGTGACAGAGGAACAGAGCTTGCAAGTGTCACCCCTCTTTCGTTCAAATGACACTCTATTTCATCTTCGATGTACTCTTGATCTGATGAGGAAGAGGACGTGCTATCATCATGATTGCTAGTGCTGCATTCTCAATCGACCAAATTTGGGTTGGAAGACCTATGATAACTGCCTTCGATCGCGGCATACTGGAACTTGCTTGGTTTTGGTCTTCCATCTAGCACCTGAACCCAAAAGATTGCAACTAGTGTTTTTGAAGGCAAGTTCCTTTACGATCGATGTACTTCTTTTCGATCGATCGTTGCCGTGATCGATTGTATTCGTGTTAGAAAGAGTATCTCTCTAATTAGCTTATTGTCAGCATATTGTCGGTCGAAACAATAAGTTTGATTTCCCACTAACATGATAGCTTTAATACTTTCGGCCGAAAAATATTCTTAGTTTATTTTTATGTTAAAACGACAACTAACAAAATACATCGTAAGGTTTAGACAACATCTAGATCAAACTGGTATGTGAAAGAGAGAAGTTCTTCAATACCTTGTTTTTGCAACGGACAGAGAGCTTGAAGGGTCTAGTGCTATAGCTCTGTCCTCTAGCAGCAAATGAGTCGGAGAATGGGAAAACTAGTGATGACTTTTCAGAATATGTCAAGGGAATGAGCAATGACGGAGAGCGGTAGCTTCTTGTTTTTTAGAGAGGTTGAGAGACGACGAAGGAGGTTTGTATATTCTAGAGACAAAGGGAAGGTTTTTGAAGAATGAAAGGGTTTTGGAGCCTGGTTGGGTTATATTGACAAATCTAACTAGGGTTAAGTCTAATGATGACAGGTGGTGTCGCATCATCTTTAAGTTTGAATGTCCCTATACATATTTAAAAAAAAAAAAAGAAAAAAGGGAGAGAAACCTTGTTGTCATCTAGAAATCTAATGAGACCGATGGGATGACTTCGGCCGCGTTTAGTTCCACTTTTTTGCGACCGAAAGAAGTGCTACTCCTGATCTCATCTTGGCTAAGATAAGTTCAGGAGTGGTGGGGGGGGTTATTTTATGGAACCAACAAGCGATCATACCCTTCTAGCCTATCAGGTATCACCCTATGATATTTGGCCGCATCCTATTTGGTATCTGGGTTACTTAGCGAATTTGAGGCCCAAAAGAACTTACGGCCGAAATTTAGAATTCCTCAGATGGGTTAATAATCTTCGGTCCCATAGCAAGCCGATGTCTTTGGTTTGATAGTGGACCAAAATCTCTAGTCCAATGATGGGCCGATATCTTTGGTCCCACCGCCTTCCTGAAACATCTAGCTGGATCTACTTGGAAAGTTGGTTATCAATTTCCACGAAAATCTCGGGTATAGGAGCTGGTAGTCTGTTAAAGAACACCTGGCCGATAACTTTCTATATAAGGGAGGATCAGAGAAGACAAATCTATCGAAAGATAAGAAATTAGAGAAAGAAAGAGAACAGACCGAAGAACCAAGAAAAGAGAGGTCCTAATCTCAAAGGGGTTCGAAACCCTACAGAATTCGACCCCAACAATTATTATTATTAATCAATTATTTTATATTTATTTCATTAATATCATATCGTGATATCATGTTAATATTAAATAAAGGGATGATTTCTTTTTTAGCCATTACAAACTTTAAATTGAATTAAAAGACCATTCAAATTTTATTTTAAATTTTAAAACATTCGAAAGTTTGAAACTTCAAAAATAAATTAAATTGACCAACATGCCCTTATAGATGCGCTTCACGGCATCACGAATCTATGAAGCATGCTTCACCAGCTAATTTAAGACTGGTGAAACACACTTTACAGCTGGTGAAACACACTTTACAGGCTGCTGATACTGTGAAGTGCGTTTTTAATAGTAATTCGATTTCATACAATTAATGTGGTGAAAAATTTTACCTGTGGTGAGTATAAGGAGGAGGAGAAGAACGTAGGAAGAAGAACACATCTTTGCCATTTTCAAACGTATGATAGTGTGTGGAGTGAAAATAATAGGGGTAATATGTGAGTAATGGTATACAATGGCAATTTAATGGATAAGTAAATAAAAATAAAAATATAATAAATAAAAATTAAATTTATGGCCATGTATTATTAGATTACTCATAATTTTATATACATAGAATAATACGCTCGCATTTTATTTTGTAATTCAAGATTGAACTGGATCTATTTTTCATTTTTTATTTTTTATTGTTTAGATTATACTATTGTGAGAAATAATTGGTTTCCCTATTAAAGAAAATCTAGCAAAATTATATTAACGGTGAAATTTAATAATGAATATGGAAAATATTTATGTATGGTAACACTATCCTATCATTTATAGATCTAGCACGTTATTTTTAAATACAAACCATCACAATTAATATTTAATATTAATTTTGTAAACGTGGAAATTGAATTTTTTGATTTCGTGGGAATCTAAATTTATGAAAATTTTACTGATAGTAATTTTGTTTTGGTTTTGATTTTGAAAATTTTGTTTCGGTTAAATATAATTGAGAATAAAGTACAGGAAAATTTTAAATTTAATAAATGATATCCAGTTATAAAAGGAGAGGGAGGGAGTCTAAGCTTTTCAAATATTATTGTTTTATATTAAAATTTATGACTAAAATATATAGTGGCAAGAGGGTTTATTTACCCTCCGAGTCAAATGTTCAATCTCCATGTAAAAATTATTAAAATATATTTTTAAATGATAATAAAATTTTAATATATTATAAAAAATTTAAAACAATAAATTATAATAATATATAATTCATATTATATATATTTTAAATATAACATAATACCACGGACGTTGTCCGCACCCTGCCTCCTTCTCAACCCCTGTGCAATTATTCCTGACTCTCTTTGCAGTTATAAATATGTGAACTATAAGAATTTGACTTCTATGTGTATAGTTATTATACACTTTCGTACTATTGAATTAGTATATTAAATTAAATTATTTTAAATAAAATTATCCTTTTTAATGGTCATGACTGATGAGCAGGTACATATTTTCGACTCTTTTTATTTTTATTAATGGTGACGTATGAATAGATAATAAAAATAAATATTAAAGTAATATGTATTATTATTTTTAAATTAATTTATACAAATAAAAATTATAATATCAAAATTGATCAAATACTGAAATGGCCAAATAAAATTTTTAAAAATAATATAGGAGAAATATCAAATACTAAAAACTAAAATGGCCAAATCAAAATTTTAAAGATAATATCTGAGAAATCATTATTAAGGAAAATTAAAAAAAGAATTCACATATTAAATATGGTTTTTTTTTTATTACTAAATTATCTCAATTTAAGAAAAATAATAATTTTATAAAAACTTTAAGTAATTTATTTATAAATAAAAGTAATAAATAAAAATTTAAATATAATATTAGATGGTCTTAAACGTTTCTTCTAAATATTTTCTCAATAGCAAGGAATTTAATTCTATTTTCGGTGACTTTCATACTTCCAAACCTAGATATGAAATTCATTCTACAAAGTACTATACATACATGTGAGTTCAAGCCCACTTATTGATAATATATGCAGATCATTGTACATTGTAATATTCGCAACATTGATTTTACGGGAGCTCCAACCCACTTGATTGATAAATTTCTTTTAAAGCAAGTTTATATATCATTTGAGTTGCACCAGACGGCTGATAAAAAAAGATGGGAATCATTCGAAGATTGTGCTTTTTGTTGTAAAAGAAAATAGAAATGTGGTAGAAGAAGACAGTTCAATATTAACCGGAAATAAATTCGGATCACAAAATACCTGGTAATTTTGGATTCTTGGGAATCTTGAATATTAACTTAAACAACTATAATATGAATTATACTATGAATCACAGAAGAGAAGAAAAGAAGAAATGCAATTCAAGTGTTGTATCTGTTTATTTCTCAACATATATATAGAAGGAATATGAAACATGTGTCTCCCTGCATGCTGTATCATCCTGCATGCAGGACACGTGCACACACAAGGGGGAAATCCACCAAACGTACACAACACTTCCCCTTGGATTTCCACCAATTTAAGATATTTGACTGTCTCGTTAAAACCTTACTAGAAAAATCCAGTGGGACAAAAACTAGATGAAGGAAAAGAGTACAGTTGTGGAATCCAATTATAAAAACTCCCATTGTTAATTACATCCATAATCTAATCTACTAATTTGGAGAGCTTTCGCATTCCGATCTCATAAACAAGTTTCTCGAACGTTGATGTCGGTAATGCTTTTGTTAATAGATTGGCTAAATTATTGCTGGATCTAATTTGCTTCACATCGATTTGACCAGTATTCTAAAGCTCATGGGTGTAGAAGAATTTTGGGGAAATGTGCTTGGTTCGATCTCCTTTGATGTAACCTCCCAAAACTTGGGCGATGCATGCAGCATTATCTTAAAAGATTACAGTTGGCCCATTCGTAGTTTTGGAGATACCACATGAATTCAGGATATGTTGGATCATTGATCTCGACCAAATACACTCTCGACTGGTTTCGTGTAATGCCAAAATTTCAGCATGATTCGAGGACGTGGCTACTAAAGTTTGTTTCGTAGATCTCCAGGAGATCGCAGTACCATTATACGTGAAAATATAGCCAGTTTGAGAACGTCCTTTATATGGATCCGAAAGGTATCCAGCATCAGCATAACCAGTCAAATCAAGAAATTTATTAGAATTCGTATAAAATAATCCCAAATCTTTTGTACCCTTCAGATACCGCAAAATATGTTTGATTCCATTCCAATGACGACGGGTTGGTGCAGAACTATATCTCGCTAATAAATTTACAGCAAACGAGATATGTGGTCTTGTACATTGAGTCAAATATAATAACGCACTAATCGCACTCAGATATGGTACTTCAGGACCAAGTAATTGTTCGTCATCATCTTTCGGTCAGAATGGATCCTTTTTGGGATCAAGTGTTCTTACAACCATGAGTGTACTCAACGGATGGGCATTATCCATATTAAACCTTTTTATTACCTTTTCAATGTATGCCGATTGATAAACCAATATCCCATTTGGTTTATGTTCAATTTCCAGACCAAGACAATATTTCGTTTTTCCTAAATCTTTCATTTCAAACTCCTTTTTCAGATATTCAGCAGTTTGTTGGATCTCTTCTGGAGTCCCAATGATATTCATATCATCCACATAAACTGCTATAATTACAAAACCAGACCCTGATATCTTAATGAAGATACACGGACATATTGTATTATTCAGGTATCCTTACTTAACCAAATACTCGCTCAGGCGGTTATACCATATCTCCTTGATTGTTTCAATCTATACAGGAATTTTTGTAACTTTATGGAATACAAGTTTCGAGATTTTGATCGATGAGATTCAGGTAATTTCAGTCCTTCTGGGAGCTTCATGTAAATATCAGAATCAAGTGATCCATACAGATACGTAGTAACTACATCCATTAAACACATTTCCAATTTTTTAGCAATTGTAAGACTTAACAGAAATCGAAATGTAATTGTATCCATGACTGGGGAATACGTTTCATCGTAATCAATTCCAGGTCTTTGTGAGAATTCTTGTGCAACCAAACGTGCTTTGTATCTCACAATTTCATTTCTTTCATTTCGTTTCCGAACAAATACCCATTTGTAACCAACTGGTTGAACATCATCAGGTGTTCGGACTATGGGTCCTAAAACTTTTCATTTATTCAATGAAGTTAATTCTGCCTGGATTGCTTCTTCCCATTTTTTCCAATCATGGCTACTTTTACACTCTTGGATATCACGTGGCTCATAATCATCATATGAAATACTAATTGCCACTGAATATGAAAATAAATCATCAACGATTGTTTCATTTCGATTCCAAGTCTCTTGGATGAAGTATATGGAAATTTCTTCATTTTTTGATTCTAGTATTTCCGTATTATTTTCTCCTTCTGGGAGGCTATTTTCAGGAATCTCATCAAATTTTGGGATTTCGTCAGATGTGGTTTTAGGATCCAGATCATTTTTATTTCGTTTTCATGGAATTGTATCTTTTGAACCAAGGGGTCTACCACGCTTCTGGCGGGGAATTGGAGTTTCGCTTGCTATTGTCTTTTGAGATCATCCTTCTGGGACAATTACCCTTGTTGGTATATTAGCAGATTCAATATAAGACTTGATTATTTTTGAAGTATCATTGAATGTATCAGACATTCGATTAGCTATCATTTGTAAATGTAGGAACTTTCGAACTTCGAGTTCACATTGCGGGGTACGCAGATCCATATGCGCCAAAGTTGGAACCTTCTAGGTTAATTCAAATTTCTCTTCTAGAGAATTATTTCCTTTTCCAGGCAATGGAAAATTACTTTCATCAAAATGACAGTCAGCGAATCTAGCTGTGAACAAATCTCCTGTCATTGGTTCCAAATATCTGATAATTGATGGGGAATCAAAACCCACATAAATTCTTATACGTCTTTGGGGTCCCATTTTTGTTCTTTTAGTTGGGGTAATGGGTACATATACAACACAACCAAATATTCTCAAATGTGAGACGTTAGGCGGATTCCCAGATACCAATTGTAATGGGGAATATTGGTTATAAGTAGTTGGACGGATACGAATCAAAACTGCAGCATGCAATATAGCATGTCCCCAAACAGAAACGAGTAATCTTGAGCGCATTAACAATGTTCGCGCAATTAATTGAAGGCACTTAATTAATGATTCAGCTAATCCATTTTAGGTATGAACATGCGACACTGGATAATCAACATCAATCCCAGATACTTGACAGTATTCATCAAATGCTTTCGATGTAAATTCCCCTGCATTATCAAGTCTTATACTCTTAATAGGGTAATCTGGAAAATGAGCTCGTAATCGAGTAATCTGTGCTAGCAAATTTGCAAAAGCAACATTACGAGTGGATAACAAGCATACATAGGACCATCTTGCAGATGCGTCTATTAATACCATAAAGTAGCGAAATGGTCCACTAGGTGGATGAATGGGTCCACATATATCTCCTTGAATTCTCTGTAAAAACGATGGAGATTCAAAATCTACTTTCATAAACGATGGTTTCGTTATCAATTTCCCTTGGGAACATGGGATGCACAGGTCCCTATCATTCAGTAGGATTTTATGATTTCTCAGTGGATGCCTTTCTGAATTCGTTATTATTCTTTGCATCATTGTAGATCCCGGATGCCCAAATCTATCATGCCAAAGCTGGAATATTCTAGGATCAGAGAACTTCTGATTCTCAAAAACACGTGTTTCAACATGCCTGATGGTTGTATAATATAATCCAGATGATGAAATGGGTAATTTTTCAACTACAAGCTTCTGGCCTGATTTTCTTGAAACAATACATAGGCATTCTATACCATTTTCATAAACTGTTTCGATGTGATAATCATTCATTCGTATATCCTTGAAACTGAGTAAATTTCTTCTGGATTTGCGATAGTATAATGCATTTTCGATTTCCAATTTAGTGCCATTTGGTAACACAATTAAAGCTCTTCCAGAGCTTTCGATCAGATCTACTGGACCTGATATGGTATTTACTTTAACTTGAATTGGAATCAATTACAGAAAATATTTTCTATCTCTCGAAATCGTATGGGTTGTAGCACTATCGGCTAAACAGACATCCCCATGTGAAGTAATTTCTTGGTTTGAATTAACTTCAATCAAATAACACACAAAATTAGTTGAATGGAAATGTAATATCTTTCATTAATATTAACAAATACTTACAACCAAAATCAAAATTACATTCCACTCTATTTACATTCCAAAACAAGGAAATACATTCACTTGTAATTAACAGTCCCATCACCAATCAAGTGATCTATCTTCCCATCAGGATCTTCAAAGAAATCGGCAGTTTCCAGTTTTGATATGTCGACAGGACCAGTATAACCATCGCCAAAAACATCAGCCATATTTGTTTCATTATTCTTTTCATTTTCTTGTTCGCGTCTCAGCTTCTGATAAGCTTCAACAACATGTTTGGGAGCGCGACAAGTCCTCGAATAACAAGTGGGGGAACCACATCTATAACATGGACCACGATTGAACTTCTGTGGTTCCATAACTTCTTTGCCTTTTCTGAAACTAGCATTATTATTATTCTACTTCTGGGGAGCATTAGGATTATGATATGGATGTCTATAATCCCTGTTTCGACCACGTCCCTGGCAATTTCCAGATCCTTGACCACCTCGGCCATTACCACGTCCATTTCCATAATCATTTCAGCGCTCCGAATTATGGCCACGACCACGGCCATGACCACGACCACGGTAACCACGACCACGGCCTGGATTTTCATTATAATATGCATTCACTTATGGGAATGCTTGGACGCCAACGGGGCGTCTTTCACTATTTTTCAGCAACAGCTAGTTGTCTCTTTCAGCAATATCTAATGAACCAATCAAATTATCATATTTCACAAATTTCTTTTCACGATACTGCTGATGTAAAATAGTCTGAGAAGGATGGAAAGTGGTAAATATTTTTTCCAACATATCATGGCTTGTTTTTGTTTCCCCACACATTTTCAATTTGTTCACAATCATGTACATGGCAGAGTTATACTCGCTCACACCTTTAAAATCTTGGAACCTTAAATTGGCCCACTCATCACGTGCTTTAGGCAGCATGATTTCCTTTTGGCGATCATATCTGGATTTCAAAGCTACCCAAACATCTGCAGGATCTTTTATATTCATATACTGATTTTTGAGATCCTTAACCATATGTGTTTTAATTATATACATGACTTTACATTTTTCAACCTCAGTTATTTGCACCTCCTTATTGAGGGTCCCAAATAATTCTTTGGTTTTTCATATTAACTCGCAATCATCACACCATTTCATATAATTTCTCCCAGAAACTTCCAGCTCGTCAAATTTCAGATTTTTCATTTTCTGCAAAATAAGAACACATTCTTTAAATTTCCAAACTTCCAGAATTCAATTTCAAAAATTCAATTATTCAGCTCGGGTGAATAATATTATCATTTCAAATTTTCCAGATCCACCATTTATTCAATTCAGGTGAATAATGGTATTTTTCCAAAAATTTCCAAAATTTCCCAGAACACATAGAAGAAAGAAAACATCATCACTAGACACTTTCTGATCTGGAAGATCCGGTAAAGCGGCAACCAGAGAGCATACTCGTGCTGATAACGTGTTGTAAAAGAAAATAGAAATGGGGTAGAAGAAGAATGTTCAATATTAACCGGAAATAAATTTGGATCAGAACATACCTGGTAATCTTGGATTCTTGGAAATCTTGAATATTAACTTAAGCAACTATAATATAAATTATACTATGAATCACAGAAGAAAAGAAGAAATACAATTCAAGTGTTGTATCTGTTTATTTCTCAACATATATATATATAGAAGGAATATGAAACATGCGTCTCCCTGCATGCTGTATCATCCTGCATACAGGACACGTGCACACATAAGATGGAAATCCACCAAACGTACACAACGCTTTTGTATGCTCGGTTACCAACTATAGTACATGAAAAAAAATTCAAGGTCAAGATAAATACAGTATCTCTTATTTTTTATTTAATTAGAGTTAGATAAGTCTGATTTGATTAGATAAGTGTACACATTTAATAATTTGTTTGTGATTCCTTTTTTTTAACAATAAAAATTTTTATTTATAAGATTTTGTTTATTAAAAATATTTTATTTTCGCCCAATTACATTTACTTTTACAACTTTAAATAAATTTCTCTAAAATATTAGATATTATTATTTTGAGATCAGAGAAGAACAATGATAATAAATGGGCGAATGACCCTGGTGATAGAGAGCATTAAAAAAAGAAAAGGTATTGAAATAAAGAAATGTAGCTAGGGAAGGCAATGGCCGCAAACCCAACCCGACTCGACCCAAATCCGAATTCATTTAGGTGCATTCGAATCCGACTTGAATTCGGTGCATTTTGATGGATTCAGATTGGATTTGAACTCCTGGGTTCGGGTGCACTCGCGGGTACCTTAATTATTTTTTTAAAATTAAGTAATAATTAAAATTTTAAATTCAAAACTACAATTAGTTCATGTTAATTTATTATTATTATTTTATTGTGGTTTTAAATTAAAATTTACTCAATCTAACAATTAATTCACGTCTAATGACAATGAGTAGATACTAAAGTTTACGTGGGTTTTATTTAAATTTTTACTTGAAAGAATTGAAAATCATTGAATATTAAATAAAAAATTAATTCAAAATTTATGTAAATTTAGAATAAAAAATTGTATAAATTTATTTATTTTATTTATTTTTTAATTAAATTTTTTTTTTACAAATTTATAAATTCGGGTTAGGGTCGTCCAAACCTGAACCCACAACAATTAATTGATTAAAAATAAAATTCGAACCCGTAAATCCACGATCCCATAAACTTGAACTCATGATGGATTTTAGAGATGGACATCCACAAATCCGTGGGATAGTTGATTTTTTCGTCAAGATGCTGCACAGAAATGAAAGAAGGAAAATAAATATAAAAGGAGCATGCGAAGCATGATGTAGAATAACCAATATTATAATATTATATTTGCTAGATATTAAAACAATATTTCAGTATTGTTAAGTTTAAATGTAGTATTTTATATCTTACCCCACTAGCTATAAATATAGCATAATGCGGACTTCATACCTTATAATTTCAGATATAAAAATAGTTATCGATTGGATGGAAAATAATAATAGTATCTAATGTAATATTTTATATTTTATACTCTTAGGTATAAAATGATTTGCATTTTCTCTCTTCTTCATTTATCTTTTCCATCAAATAAAATATTAAATTTTATATTTATCTCAAAATATAAGTATAAAGGGCCAACTAAATAAAAAGGTAAATAAAAATATAAAGTCCATTCAATTTGTATTTAAATTTTAGGGATAATTCTAAAAATCCACCGTAGATTTAGTGTTTTCCAAAAAAAAATCACAACAATTTCGTTTTTCCTTATTTTACCACTGTTAGGATAAAAATATTAAAATATTGAAAAATGAATTTTGGACTTTGATGAAGCTTTAAGAAAACAAGTTTAATGATGGTGGTCCATCGGCAATCGGTGGTTGGACGGAGGAGAAATGATAGAAAAATATATTTTTGACAATTCTTAATTTCATCAAATCTCTTCCGTTCAACCACCAATCGTTGAGAGAGCACCACTATGTTTGGAAAATCCCTAAAATTACAAGAATATATTATGTTAACCTAATGCGGAAACATAAATTGAGATGGAAGAGTATACACATAAATTTACGTGGTTCCAAGAATGGGGAGTACTTCCATGGAGGCACCGATAATATTATTGAGATGGAAGAGTATACACTCACTTATCCAACGCTCAATAATGAATAACTCACACTCTCATGAATCACTCAAGTATTTCCCCTCACAAATTTTTCGCTCTCTCACTATCCCTCACTTGTTGAACTCTTCAAACCAACACTTAATGACGTAGACCAATCTACTCATGAAGAGATGTGATTTGCTCTGCCTCAAAATCTATCACCACAATAATCTGGTAACCCATCTTAAATTTTATATCACAAACTTAAGGTAAATGGTAATGGGCCTAAATATAACAAAGCCCATAACCATGACCCCCACATGACCGGGAACCATCCTAACACACTATTAGACTTGTCTCTTGGAGTTCTACTAAAGTCAAAAAGTCCCTTTAAAAAATTTTTACGTTTTGAACATGACAATGGTAAAATGGAGATAAACGAAATTGGTGTGATGTTTTGTAGAAAACCCCAAACCTGCGGTGGATTTTTGGGATTAATCCTAAATTTTATATTTATTCATTAGTAAGTAGAAAATAATTCACATGTATTTTACTAATTTTAACATGGATAGTTACCGATACACCAATACATTCTTGAACTTGCACCTGTTACTTTTCAAAGCGAGGACCCGTTTGTTTTTTTAACTTAATATTGAATAGGTCTGAATACTTAAAATAACTGATTTTAAAGTATTTATTTTTTCAAAAAAAAAATATGAAATTAAGTGAATTATCTCTGAATTGTGCAAATAAATTTTTGCACTGAAATTGGATTACAAATGATTGAATTCAATTTTCTATATGAATTTACATAAATGTCCTTGATTATTGTGTGTCATTTTGTTGGGTTATTAATACGTGAATTGACTTTTTAATAGAATAACATTTATGATTGTGAATTCCTGTACCATTAATTGTGAATATATCAATTTTATTACATACTTCCTCCGTTCGCTCTCCAATGCTTAACTTTATCCACAAATATATTTCATAATACATAACAAAAAAAATATAAATTTAATATTTGAAAACTAGACACCAAAAAGAATAAAATAAGACCCCACTTGACTATATTTCTCTTTATACATAAGGAATAACACCTGAAAAAAGATTTATGGATGAATAGTATGCACTATTCAAATGTTGGAAATAAAATGATACGGAGGAAGTATATGATTGCAAATTTTGATAACAATAAAAAATGTTGTCATTATATTTCTTAAAGTACTCTTCACATTTGTTTTTTTTATTGTGTAAAATTTAATTTATATCGTTAAAATAAAACAATTTATTTTAAATAAATTTATGGCTCATTTGCATAAATGAACCTTAGATTAAAAACTTTAAATTTTTAGCCCAATATTAAATTTTCTTCAAAAATAAATGAATCATAAAATTTTTACATCTAATGGACCAAATTGACAATAGTGCCCTCTCTTATTAAAAAATGAATTAAAATAATTTAATTAACTCTTTTAAAGTGTGTAAAGTCTCATATACCATCATATTTAAATATTTGAATTTAAATTATATATTCACAAAATGACCCTCACTACCACATTTTTAACTTGTTGTGGCGCATCAATTTTGGCGGTATATTAAAAAACCACCACAATTATGTCATTCGTGGCAATTCATAAAATGAACCGCCACGAATGACACAATTGAGGCGGTTCACTATATGGACCGCCACAAATGATATAATTGAGGCGGTTCACTGTGAACCGCCCCAAATGATATAATTAAGGCGGTTCATTATTAGAACTGCCACAAATAACCTAATTGAGGCGGTTCAAAATATGAACCTCCACGAATGATATAATTGTGGCGGTTCATACATTGAACCACCACAATTAAAAAATACTTTTTTAAAAAATATTTATTTATTAATAAATTTTAAACTTAATATTTTTTTAAAAAAAATTAATAAAAAAAACTATAGAGTTTTATGACTTAGTAATGATATAAAAGATTAATTTTATTATTAGTATCATAAACTTATAAATAGCTCAATGGATCCACATAATTAAAAAACTTCAATGTTAAGCGTGCAGATACGTTTTTGAGTTTTATACAAAATTAGGGTTCTTTCAATTTGGGAATAATTTTATTTTTTGATTATTTATTTTACTAGGGACTTTTTTAAAATTTGACAGGCACTACAACAAAAACCCTTATTTGAGGCTCTTAAAAAGCGCCACAAATCACATTTCGTGGCGTTTTTCAACCGCCACAAATGAGGGACCATAAATAAATTTGTGGCGCTTTTAGACCGCCACAAATGTGATATAGTTGTGGCGGTAGGCACATTTAATTATATATTATATGCATAATTTGTATTAGTTTAGAATCTCTATGTATTGATTGGCTATTATTTGGAACCAATTTTTTATCTACGAGTGTGATTTTTGGAATTTTCGATTAGAGATTTTTTTTCCAAGTGCTTCTCGGTCCCGACACCAGTAAGCATTTCAAAAAATATTTCATTTTTTGGTTCCTGAACCAAGGAAGCAGATATGATGCTTCCTGGGTTTCATACCGAGAAGTAGACTAGTTTTTGTACTACTTCACGGTGTAGGGACCGGAAAACCACTGGACAGTCTTTTGCTTTCCGGCTGCCCAGACCGGAAAGCAAAAGTATATTTTGCTTGTTTTCCAGTGCTGTTAACCAGGAAGCAGAATGTTTTTCATGATTCCCGATTACATGACTAGAAAGCAAATCCAAATTATTATTGACCAGGAAGCTAGATTTTTTTTTTTTTAAAAAATCAATTTCATATTTATTGAATACTTTTAACGTTTGTTTCATTTATCCTGGCATGGAAATGAAAAAGACCCTAGTGAAGTTCAAGGCAGAATGGATTGATGGTGAATAAAAGGGTGGTGAAATGTTTGTTTTGTTGCTTGATACAAATATTTCTTTTTCCCAACTAGTAGAGAAACTATACGTAAAAATAGTATCTACTTTGGATTTGACCATATATTCAATGTTAATAGATTCTACGAGACATCGGTATCAAGTTGCATATGATGAAGATTTTAATTTTACGAGCTTCTTGGCCATTCACACCAGAAAGAAGGCGAAAAAGCAGCCTGCTTCTCGGTGTATGCGACCAAGAAGCAATAAATATGGCGGCATGCATGAATAAAATTCTAAATTGATTTTTAAAAATTAATTTACAATTTTTAACAACATAAAACACACTTCCAGTTCACGAACACCTGGAACTAGGAGGCATTTTTGCATATTTCTAGGTGTTCAAGACCTGGAGACTACTTTACTTAGTTTCCAGGTCTTGAACACATGGAAACAGGTAAATAAGGCCTCCTGCTTCTGGGTATGCACAATCTGGAAGCATGTTTTATGACTCTTTATTCAAACATTAATTTTTTAACAATTGTGGAATATGTAATGAGATATAATAAATGTTGTGCGACTCATTTTTCACTGCGTTTGAAAGATTGATATATCCTATTTATGTGTTCATATTGAAAATGTACTCCGATCGAGGGACGGGGAGTCGATTCGGAGTGTTAAAACCATCCATTTATCATGGTTGTAACATCATGAACAATATTAGATAATATTTTCATCGCATATTGAAAATTGAATGACATTATATTTCCTAGTCCTATGTAGGAGTATACTTTCTAGTATAAGTAACTAATACATTCCCAACGGGCTCACAAAACTTACTTATGGAAACTAATTTATTGTAGGGTCACTAGTTACTTATTTTATGATTTTTGAAAATGAATTTGGAATTTTAAACAACACAAAAACATGCTTCCAGGTCATGAAAACCTAGAAAAAGGTAAAGAGGGCCTCTTACTTCCAGGTATGCATGACCTAGAAATATATTTTTCTGGCTCTTTATTCGACCAATAATATTGTAACAGTTGTGGAGTGTGTAATGGGATCTAATAAATGTTGTGGGGCTCATTTTCCATTCTGTCTAAATGATTGAAATGTCCAATTTATGTGTTTGTATAAAAAATATGCTCCGATCAAGGGACAAGGGTCGATTCGAAGTTGTTAAAACCATCCATTTATCATGCCTGCTGCATCATGAACACCATTAAATAATATTTTCATGGCATTTTGAAAATGAAATAACGTGATGTTTCCTAGTCCTACGAGGAGTATACTTTCTAGGATAAGTAACCAACTCATTCCCAATGGACTCACAAAACTTACTTATGGAAACTAATTGATAGCAGGGTCACTTATTACTTATTTTATGATTTTTGAAAATGAATTTGCAATTTTAACAACACAAAAATATGCTTCCAAGTTATGAACACTTGGAACTAGGAGGCATTTTTGCTTGTTTCCAGGTCAGGACCTGGAAGCTACTTTACCTAGCTTTCGGGTCTTGCACACCTGGAAACAGGCGAAGAGGGCCTCCTGCTTCTAGGTATGCATGACCTGGAAGCATGATTTTGTGGCTATTTATTCAACCATTAATATTATAATAGTTGATTAATATGTAATGGGATTTAGTAAATGTTGTGGGACTCATTTTTCAATTTGTCTAAATGATTGAACTGTCCACTTAATGTGTTTGTATAAAAAATATTTTCCGATCGAGGGACGGTTGGGGGGGGGTCTATTCGGAGTTGTTTAAATCATCCATTTATCATACATGCACCATCATGAACAATATTAGATAATATTTTCATTGCATATTGAAAATCGAACATGATGTTTCTTAGTCTTACATAGCAATATACTTTTTAGGATAGCTAACCAACACATTCCCAACAGACTCACAAAACTTAATTATGGAAACTAATTGATTGCAGGGTCACTTTTTATAAGTTTTAAAAATGAAATTGCACTTTTTAACAATACAAAAACATACTTTGTGGTCTTGAACACCAGGAAGCAGGAGGCATTTTCGCATGTTTCCAGTGTTCAAGACCTGGAAGCTACTTTACCTAGTTTCCTGGTCTTGAATACCTGAAAAAGGCAAAGAGGGTCTTCTACTTCCAGGTATGCATGACCAGGAAGCATGTTTTTGTGGGTGTTTATTCAACAAATAATATTGTAACATTTGTGGAATATGTAATGGGATCTAATAAATGCAGTGTGTTTCAATTTTCACCCGTCTGAACGATTGAATTGTCCACTTTATATTTTCGTATTAAAAATGTGCTCCATCTGAACTTTCCACAGCTGTCCCTCTGGTCGGCGTGGCATGTGTAATAGCCATGACTGGTTTCAGACATAATCTAGGGAAAAGTAATACCCTTTGAAAATCATGAATATCTTTCAATAATAAATGATGAAAGAGGCAAAAGAAAAGAAACCAGTTGCTTAATGTCCACTTGGGAAAGTCATTGTGGTTGAGAACAGTAAGCCTAGATGTCTTGTGAATGAGAGAATTGGAATTCCATCTAGTTTAGTCTCTACAAAACTAGATATACATTTCGGGGAGATTTCCAAAAACCAACCGCAGGTTTGAAAAATTAGCCACAAATCTACCGCTTTTTCATTTTTGGCCAAAAACCAACATTCTGACAGATTCCATCCATTTTACTATTCATCTGTTAGTCGATGAACAGTAACTAGTGGTATTTTTGTAATTTTATTTTTAAAAATAATTTTTTATTTTCTTTTACTTTATAATTATTTTTTATTTTTTAAAAATTTTAAAATTACCGAAATTCCCCTCGTTACTGTTCATCAACTAACATATGAATAGTAAAATGGATGGAAACTACCAGAATGTTGGTTTTTTGCCAAAAATGAAAAAGCTGTAGGTTTTTGGCTAATTTGTCATATCTGCGGTTGATTTTTGGAAATAACCCTACATTTTGAGTCTGGCTAAGGGCACGTTTGTTTTTCTTTAAAATATCTGAACACTTAATTTCTGTAAATATTTTCATTTTCTTTAAATATCTGAAATTCAATGAATAAAATCTGAACCATTATGTAAAATAATCGCAGCTGAATCTAATTTAATAAGTGCTAAATTTTAACAAGTATATATTTAAATTTATAAATTTTCTAAAATATGCCTAACATAATTTTCAAACTAAAACCCTAATTTCACGACCACTTTGAATCTCTCCACCTTTCTGAATCTCTTTACCATGTTCACATGATTTTCTCCTCTTTCTCTCTCTGTCGACCTTCAAATAGTTGATTCTCTATATATGATTGCTCCTCCATCTCATTCGTTAACCTTAATTTATTCTCATTTGGATTCTTCGACTTATAGGTGCATTTTCAATTTTGAATCTATTAAATCGAAAGAGATTTGTGTCTTCGATTTTTCTGCATCTGTGTTAAAGATAGTTATTTGGGTTTGTTGATTTTGAACTAAATTATGTACTTGCTAAACCAAGTAGAATAACTGTTACTAATTTGCTTATAATACACATCTTCTCAATTTGGAATATCTCAGATTGTTGAATACAACTATGAAGCTCGCATTGCAGAAAATCTTGGTGGTTTGACAAGAAAAGCGACACCAGCAGTAGTTCCTAATATGTGTGGTGCCAAATAAACCAAAGTCAAATATTAGGCTAAGATTGCTTGAATGTGATAGCTTAAAAGCTTATAGATACAATCACACAGAGTTAAGATCTAATGAGTCAAAAATCGAATCCTTTTACAATCATCCCTACCCTCTATTTATATGAGGTATTTGGGTCATATTTCTATTTGGATTGAGACTCCTTGTCCTTCTTGAATTTGGTCTCCTTATTGTACTTGGGGATGGATACTTCAATTGTAAATAAATTGGGTTACCGTATGTAAGCGGATGGGCTTGGGCTTGTTAATACTGTCTGAAGGGTTACTAGGCTGCGTCATCCTTCTTCGGCCGCAGGTAGTGATTGGGTTTCTTGGGCCTTCTTCGGTCGCAGGTAGCGATTGGGTTTCTTGGGCTTCTTCGGCCGAAAGCCTGATGGGCTTGCTTCGGTCGAAAGGGGGTCGACTTGCTTCGGTCGAAAGGGGGTCGACTTGCTTCGGTCGAAGATGGGGCTCTTGGTGCTGTTTGAGCTTCGGCCCGATTTACTAGGGCCTTTGAATTCCTTGAGTTGAGGCTTCTGACTTCATGGGGCCGTAGGTTGTTTTCCCACCACAGTAATCCCCATATTGCCATTACTTGGATCTTTCAAGTATGGCAATAAATTGGTGGTTTGTTTTGGCCGAATAGACATTTCCTATTAAGATGCTCTTCGACCGAAAAAGTTAGGTTTTTGCTATTTTGCCAGCTAGGATCCCACTATCTGCTTGGCTTCTCTTTTGGGTTTCCACGTCAGCATTTGCGTATCAAATCTTTTTTAATTCGACGGCTCCTCGACTGTCGTGCCCTAAAAGTGAAATCATTGCTCTTCTATTTAAACGTTTATGGGTCTCTCTCTCTATTCTTCACCTTTTCATTTTCATTTTTCTGCGTTTCTCTCTCTAAAAGCGAAACTCAGTTGCTGTGTTTCTCTTATGGTGGAGTTCCTGCTTCGATTTGTCTCTGTGTTTCCAAGGTTGGTTTCTATTGCTTCATTCTCTTCTCTTTTGTCTGGTTGTTTTGCTGCTCTGGTTTTGGCAGTTTTTGGTCTGTTGCTGTGCTTGTTTTGTCTGTTTTGGGGGTTTTCTTGTTCATCGTATTACTTGTTTTTGTTTTCCGGTGGAGTTCCGGTTCGGCCTGGTCCATGGTTATACCCTCAGCTGATTGTCTCTTCACATTCCCGTCGTTTCTGTTTTTTTTTCAAGTGTACATGTGTTCCTGTAGTCCTGTGTTATTGTGTTGCCCTAACTTCGGTCGAAGACCACTAACCTGTTTTTTCTTTCGGTCGAGTGTAGATGTCTGCTTCTAACTCTCTGGACACATCCACTTTCGTTGGCCTTACTTGTGATTTCTCGACCGAAGAAGATGGTGCTGAGTGTTCGTCCGCCCGTAATCCCTCGGCTAAGTCCAGGCCGCAAGGTATTCTTTCCTCTTGGCTTAACGTGCGAAGCACTATGACAAGGGGTGAGTTAGAGGCTGTGCGCTTCAGTTGTAAGTTTTCGGATTGGGTTGAGACAAGACTCCCAATGGATAACGAAAAGGTTGATGATTTTTTGGCCGATGGGTGGGAGCCTTACTATCTCAGGCACTTCGAGATTGGCCTTAGATTTCCCATCATGGGTCTGGTCGAAGAGTTATGTACTTGGTGTCAGATCCATCCTAGTCAATTGACCCCGCTTGCCATTCGTATATTGCTGAGCGTAAATCGCTTAAAGGAGAAGCATAATTTGGAGTTATCGGCTAAAGACTTTTTTATTCCAATTTTGTGAAACGTGAAAAGCCAGACACCGGTAGATTTGTCCTGAATGCTCGACCCCACAAGAAGATATTAATTTTGGGTTTTAAATCTAGCGAGCGCCGATGGAAAGACAAGTATTTCTTTGTTAGAGGCATCACTCGCTTGAGCAAGGGCCCAGGCTATCCTTTATGTTGGAAGGATTCATGTATTCTTTCTGTGGCCTGACTTGCTTAGAAGTTTTTATTCGGCCGTTTGTATTGACTTGTTGTTTTGTTATGGTTGCAGCTAAGCACGATGCCAAAAACTGCAAGTCGTTTCCTCGGGCGCGTGCTAGAAGTGAGGCCATTCTTGCGCTTCCGAATAAGAAGCGTGGTCACAAGAGGTTGTTGCACGAGCTTCGTGTCAGTCGATTATGGGCGTTTACCAGGAGAAGTAGGTGGATACGGCCTCATGCATACATGTGATAAGTCAAGAATTTACCTATGTTTTAGCATATTTTATGAGCTTGAATATAATGAAATTGAGCTTAAATGATGAGATATTGAATACATTTCTACTAATTCTAGATTATTATTCTTGAGACAGGGACTTGGATAAAAAGTTATGGAAAAGAAGCTAAAACATGCAAATTCAGAAGAAAGAAGGACCAAATCAGAATTTCATCCAAAGTCAGCAAACTGGCGAAATGATATTGCTAAGAACAGAATTCGCTTGAAGACCTCGCCATGACTCGGAGTGAAGGGCGATGTATCAGGCGACATAAAGTAATTTTCGCCTTAAAGAGAAAAGCATGAAAGGCGACTCAGAGATTCTTCGCCTTTGCATATCGCCTTCTTGACAGTAAATTAGGCAATGAAGATGAAGTTTTGCCTACCTTGAGGCGATGTTTGAGGCGATAAAAGAGAGATGTCACAAAAGCTAAGGATTATCACAGGCAACATTTGATGAAACATCGCCAAGGAAGATCTTAATTGGAAGGATGTTTTGGCGAAATATGTCAACTTGCCTGAGCATCAGGCGACGTATTATGGCAACATTGAGGATATTTCGCCTAGAAAGAGTTATAGCTTGGCGATCAAGACAATCGAGATGTGAAGAAGTCGTTTGGTTCAGGCGAAGGAACAGGCGACATAAATGGAGAAAAATATTACTTTGCCAATTTGTGTTTCTTTGTTGATTTTATTTCGAAATTGCCACTGAGCCAAACTATATAAATAGGAGCTCAGAAGAAGTAATTAGTGTGAAGTTTTTTAGAGAAAAACAGTTTTATACGTTTGATTTTCACTCTTGACATTCTGATATACTTTAAGAGAAATTCTTGATTCTTCTATACGCTTATTCAACATCTTCAGAGAAGTTTCTTGAAGAAGTTTTATGCTCTGTTTCTGTTGATCATTGAGATTTAGCTTGGAGATTGTGAAGCAACAATTGTGACAGAGTCTAGCTTCAATTTTCCTCGGTAAGATTTAGATCTTGAGCATGTCGATGATGACTTCCTGTACTTGATTGAATATGCTGAAGTAGATGTGCTAGCTAAAAGCTCTGTTGATTTGTTGAATCTTGATGTTGATTATCATTTCAATTACAAAGTTTCTTGTTCAATTATAGCCAGATCTACTGGATTTCATGAGCTAATTGAATTACAAGGACGAGAGTTACGTAATATTGTTAATATGAGATTTGATTTAGACCAGAGATGGCGATTAGGTTTCAGATCTGAGAACAGAGGATCGTAGTATTAGAGATAGACTACAGATATGTTTTTCTACAGATTGTGCTTATCAATTATATAGGTTGTAGTATAGAGATATATGCGACAATATAGTTGAGATTTGTTAAATTGAATCGAGAGATCTTTTAACAGATCACTGATGATGATCTAGAAGGTAAATCTGTGATTTAAGATGAAACTTGCATGAGAAGTTAGTTGACAACATATCTAGCAAATCAGATTATTCATTGTTAAGATCAATTGCAGAATAGAGTGCTGACTTGAGTTTTCATTGAATGAATGTCATGAGATATTTTTACTTCACATCAACTCTATGATTCTATGATTCTTTGATTCTATGATTCATTTTGTATACAAATTCTTTCAGCAATTCAGATTAAATCTTAGTCTCAATTATGCTTCTTAGCTTACAATCCCTGTGGAGACGATATCTAAAATACTACATTAGACGTTGATAGGAATTTTGATTGAGTACTGTGAACATAAATATTAGTCGAGTTTCATCCCATCAATTTCTTGGCGCCGTTGGCGGGGATTGTTTTCTTTGAAGATTAAGATTTATTTTGAACTGCGCTAACATGATTTATTAAATTCTTTTTCAATTTTAAATTTGTTTGTTCAAATGTGTAGTGTATGCAGACAATATCTAAAGGTACTCAAGACTTGCAGTTTGATCTTGAACCTAAAAGATTTGTTAGACAATCCAGATCAAGAACAAGATCAGCAGCAAGAACTGAGTCAAGAAACACAATGTCTGGAGATTGCTACAACAAAAATAATAATGATAATGAAGGACGAGTGGATCCTGAGAGGATGACACTTCGTGAATATTCCATCCCACCTGTTGATGGCATGCCACAAGCCATCAACCTACCAGCAATTACAACCGAGAATTTTGAGTTGAGATCAGGACTCATCCAAATGGTTCAACAGAACAAGTTTGGAGAATGACCCACTGAGGATCCTAATTAGCACCTGAACACATTTCTGCATCTGTGTAGTACATTTCGACACAATGGTGTCTCAAAAGATGCAGTTAAACTTCGACTATTCCCATTTTCACTAAGAAATAAAGCTCACTCCTGGTTATACTCATTGCCACCAGGATGTATCAATAGCTGGGAAGATCTAGTTAAGAAGTTTCTAGCCCGCTACTTTCCTCCCATGAAGATGGTGAAACTAAGAAATATGATTTCTTCTTTCCAGTATGTGGATGGAGAGTCATTATATGAAAGCTGGGAGAGGTTTAAGGAGCTGATCAGAAGATGTCCACACCATGGCATAGCATCTTGGAGCATTGTGATGACATTTTATAGTGTCATGCCTCCTCAGATCAAAATGCACATTGATTCCTCAGCTGGAGGATCAATAATGGATAAGGAGCCAGATGATGCTCATGATTTCATCGAATTGCTGGCAAACAATGATTTTGGATGAATGAAAGGGAAAAGACTGTAAAAAAGAAGCAGTTTGGAGTTTATGAGCTGGAGTCTTTCAATGCATTATCTGCTCAGATAGCATTGTTGAATAAGAAGATGGACAATATGGCAGTTAATAAGGGCCATCTTAAGAAGACTTTAGTTAATTTTGTTGAAAACAGAAGACTACTCTGGCAGAATATGCTCAGGAAGCAGCACTTGCTGATGATGAAGATGAGCCATAGGAGTCAGAACAAGTAAATTATTTGAATAATAATTATGGGAACCAGCAGAGGCCATATTATCAATAGAGAAACAACCCTATCAAAATCAGGGTTATTACCAAAGAAATCCTCAGCCTGGTTACCAATAGCAAAGACAGACTCAGTACCAGATGGGACAGAAGAAGCCTAGTATGGAGGATTTTCTGATTAAATACATGGAGAAGACTGATGTTGTTCTT
This sequence comes from Cardiospermum halicacabum, assembly GCA_031304145.1. Taxonomy (NCBI): domain Eukaryota; kingdom Viridiplantae; phylum Streptophyta; class Magnoliopsida; order Sapindales; family Sapindaceae; genus Cardiospermum; species Cardiospermum halicacabum. The sequence goes on along the minus strand of CM062396.1, from coordinate 10,434,227 downwards.
ACCAACCATACCACTTCAATTAAGAACTTGGAAACTCAGATGAGGCAGCTTATGCAAGTTCTGAACCAAAGACCCCAAGGAGCACTTCCAAGTGACACTGTGCCTAACCCAAAGGTTAAAGATAAATCCATGGATGAAGCACAAGTGCATGCTATTACATTGAGAAGTGGGAAACAACTGGAGAACTCTAAGGAAAAGAAAAGTTATGAACCTCCTGCACAGAATAAGGAAAATGAAGAAATCAGAAAACCTTGTGCAAAAAAGCAGGAGGCTGTGAAGATTGCCTTACCTTTTCCTCAGAGAGATAATAGAAAGAAGCTGGATAAGCAGCTTGAGAAGTTTTTAGACATGATGAAGCAAATCCATGTCAACATCCCATTCATTGAAGCATTGAAACAGATGCCTGTTTATGCTAAATTCATGAAGGAGCTATTGTCAAATAGAAGGAATTTAGCTGATGTGGGATGCATTAATGTGAATGAGAGTGTGAGCCAACTTGTCAAGTACCAGATTCTTAGGGAAGAGAAGGATCCAGGCAACTTCACCATACCTTTGACCATAGGCGAAAGATTCAAAGGGAGAGCCCTCTGTGACTTGGGAGCTAGCTTAAACTTGATGCCTTTGGCCATCTATGAAAGGTTGGGAATAGGCATTTCAGACCTGATAATTTCTTGTTGCAACTTGCTGATAGATCTTTCACTTATGCAAAGGGAGTTGTGGAAGATGTGATAGTCACAGTAAACAAATTCATGTTTACAATGGATTTTTTAGTGCTTGACATGGAGGTAGATGAAGATGTACCTTTGCTACTAGGTCAACAATTTTTGAGAACTGGAAGAGCATTGATAGACGTGGCAAATGGTGAACTCACACTCAGAGTTAATGGAGAGGAAGCAAAATTTAGTCTTTTAGAGTCATTAAAATTTCCATACGATTTTGATGAAGTCAAAAGTATACAATTGGCAGCTGAGACAGAGTTGATTGATAAGATTCTCGCATTGAGATGTTCTGATCCACTGAACAATATATTGATCAATGATGTGGATATGGACATTCCAGAGGAAAGTGCTTACAGTGGTGAGCTGGAATGCATGACTTCTCATTTTGTCCTCAACGTTAGTGATATACAACAATCTGCCGAGCCAATACTTCCCTCAACTGAAAAACCACCACAGTTGGAACTGAAGGCACTCCCAAGTCATCTTAGGTGTGCATTCCTTAATTCTAAGGATTCTAGCATACCTATTGTGGTTTCCAATTACTTAACAGATGAACAAGAGGAAAGCCTCCTTCAAGTAGTGAGGATACACAAGAAAGCCATTGCATGGACGATAGCAGATATTAAAGGAATGAACCCCACTTTCTGTACACACAAGATCATCTTGAAGGATAAACATACACCCAAGATCCAACCTCAGAGAAGATTGAATCTAACTATGAAGGAGGTTGTGAAGAAGGAAATACTGAAACTCCTTAATGCAGGTATTATTTTTCCAATTTCAGATAGTGAATGGGTTAGTCCAGTGCAGTGTGTACCAAAGAAGGGAGGGATTACTGTGATAAAGAATGAAAAGAATGAGTTGATCCATACTATAACTGTTACAGGTTGGCGTATGTGTATAGATTATAGAATTTTAAACGATGCCACTAGAAAGGATCATTTCCCCCTTCCCTTCATTGATGAGATGTTAGATAGACTAGCAGGACACCCTTATTTTTCCTTTTTGGATGGTTATTCTGGATAAAACCAAATCCCCATAGCACCTGGTGATCAACACAAAACAACTTTCACCTGTCCTTTTGGAACCTTTGCTTATAATATGATGCCATTCAGACTGTGTAATGCACCAGAAACATTTCAGAGGTGTATGTTAGCTATCTTTACTGATTTCATAGGCAAGTTTTTAGAAGTTTTCATGGATGATTTTTCCATTATAGGAGACAGTTTCAACGATTGCTTGAATAATCTTGAAAAGGTGATTAAAAGATGTGAGGAAACTAACCTAGTCCTCAATTGAGAAAAATGCCATTTTATGAGAGAGGGTATTGTTTTAGGCCATAAGGTGTCTGCTAAAGGATTAGAAGTAGACAGAGCAAAAATTAATATGATAAGCAATTTACCTCCTCCTGCCAATATAAAAGGCATCGGAAGTTTCTTAAGACATGCTGGGTTCTACAGGCGTTTTATTAAGGATTTTTCAAAGATAGCTAGACCCATGTGTGTTCTGTTAGAAAAAGAAAAGAAGTTTGATTTTACTGATGAATGTTTGAAATCTTTTGTGCAGCTTAAAGAAAAGCTTGTCTAAGCACCAGTAATAATTCCACCAGATTGGAATTCTGAATTTGAAATCATGTGTGATTCATCTGATTTTGCTATAGGTGCAGTGCTGGGATAGAGAACGGAGAGGCTATTCAGGGTCATTTATTATGCTAGTAAATCGTTGGTGGAAGCTCAGAGAAATTACACCACCATTGAGAAAGAATTACTAGCATTAGTCTTTGCATTGGATAAGTTTAGATCATACATTTTAGTGTCTAAATTATCATTCATACTGATCATGCAGCATTTAGATATCTATTTGCTAAGAAAGAATCTAAGCCTAGGTTGATAAGATGGGTGCTCTTGCTGTAGGAGTTTGACATATAAATCAAAGACAAAAAGGGCACTGAAAATGTAGTAGCTGATGACCTCTCAAGACTGCACATCAAGGATATGGAAGCTCAAGTTGACATCAATGAATAATTTCCAGATGAGCAACTTTTCCTTTGTGAGGTAACATTTTATCCATGGTATGCTGACTATGCAAACTATTTACATGTAAAGTGTTACCTGAAGATTTAAACAGTCATCAGAAGAAAAGGTTCCTTCATGAGGTTAAGAGGTACATATGGAATGAACCCTACCTGTTTAGGAGATGTGCTGATCAAGTGTTAAGACGGTGCATCCCATATGAAGAAACATTGGACATCATCAAGCACTATCATTCTTCAGAATATGCTAGTCATTTTGCTGGAACAAGAACAGTAGCCAGAATTCTGGAATGTGGTTTCTATTGGCCATCAATATTCAAAGATGCACATGCTTTTATGGCTAGTTGTGATAGATGCCAGAAAATGGGTAATATTTCAAAGAGGCAAGAAATGACCCAAAATTATATCTTGGAAGTGGAGTTATTTGATGTCTGGGGTATTGATTTCATGGGACCATTTCCTCTATCAAACAAGTATGAGTATATACTTGTAGCAGTTGACTATGTATCCAAATGGGTAGAGGTTGTGGCTTGTGTTACAAATGATGGAAAGGTGGTACAGAAGTTTCTTCAAAAGAATGTCAGCAATAAGCTATTGGAAAAGGTGATGAAGAAGTATGGAGTAATCCATAAAATTGACTGTGAATGAGTCCAGAAGAGACTGGATCTTCAAGCTAGATGATGCTCTGTGTGTAACGTCCTGGGCTGGGGCCCAATTGGTTACTGTGCACACCCGGTTAAATCCGAATCGTACACCAATTAATACCGATACAATCGTTACACAATCAGATATTAGCTATCGTTACACAATCGGATATCGTGGATCCCACCCACTTTCTTTCGCCTCCACCAGCACTCGAACTCACAACCTCAGGGATATATGGATTGTGAAAGCATGCCAATTACCAATCGAGCTATTAGCTCGATTGGTAATCAGCATGCTTTCACAATCCATATATCCCTGAGGTTGTGAGTTCGAGTGCTGGTGGAGGCGAAAGAAAGTGGGTGGGATCCACGATATCCGATTCTGTAACGATTGTATTGGTATTGATTGGTGTACGATTCGGGTATAACCGGGTGTACATAGTGTACGATTCGGGTTTAACCGGGTGTGCACAGTAACCAACTGGGCCCCGGCCCAGGACGTTACACTGTGGGCTTATAGAACAACTTTTAAAACTCCTATTGGAATGTCACCATTTAGAATGGTGTATGGTAAGTCATGTCATTTGCCAGTGGAGTTGGAACACAGGTCATATTGGGTTGTAAAACTGTTGAATATGGACTATGAAAAAGCAGGAAAGCAGATGCTTCTACAACTAGATGAGATGGATGAATGGCGCCTCGAAGCCTATGAAAATCATGAGATGTACAAGTTGATGGCGAAAAATTACCATGATAAAAATATTGTCAAGTGAGAGTTTTAACCTGGACAATATGTATTGCTCTACAATACCAAACTTAGCTTATTTCAAGGAAAACTAAAATCTAGATGGTCTGGACAATTTAGAATAAAGAGTGTTTCCCCATATGGAGCTATTGAATTGTTTGATAACAAGTCCACTGACTCTTTTGTTGTGAATGGACAGAGGCTCAAGCATTATGTGGGGGGAGACATCTACAAGACAAGGGATATCTTTTATATCTCAGATCCTGTAGATATAATGGAGAATCAATAACAAACTTGCCTTGGTCGATGCTAACGACCTTAAACAAAGCATACTCCTTACACAATTATTCTTTTTGAAAAGTTATACTATGATCAATTAATTGTGTAAGTTTTTAACTAACCAAGTTCATGTTTTGCAGAAGAATTGTTGTTTCGGATGAACTTGAAGTTTAAGGAGGAAGGCGAGATGTCATTCTTATTGCCAAAAGACTCGCCAAAGATGTTTATCAATTCGCGAGGAACAACTTCATTTCGCCTATATGGCTATTTTGAAGATGGCGAGATAGGAAATGTCGCCATAAATGGTCGCCTGGGTAAAGGCAAGAAAGAAGAGTCATGCCTAAAACCTCGCCTATCTTGCTCCTGCAAAGGCGAGGAAGGACGAATCTCATCTAGATACATCACCAAGTGACAAGAAGAGTGAGGCGAGAATTCAAAACATTGCCATTTTATCTCGCAAAACAGGTATGTTTTCTGGCGTTAAATTTTATTTGTGCCAAGATTCTTCGCCTGACAACAAGTTGGCTTTGGCGAAATGTCATTTAATTCGCCTGGAAACTCGCCTGTTTTTTAAAATATTTTTGGCGAGGTAACCCTCTTTTCGCCTCATTTAATTTGCCAAAAACTATTTTTAGAGGCGAAATAATAGGTATGTCGCCACTTTATATCGCAAGTGAGGTCATTTAAGGCGAGTTCATTCTTTCTCGCCTAGTTCTGAATTTTATCACACCTACATTTTAGGCGACATAAATTATTTCGCCACTTACATAGGTGCATTGAAATCATTACCGTTGGATGACACGGGGTGAGGCAAAAACTTTATGCCTTCTGCTTAGTCTTTAATCATTACACCTATTTTCTGATATCTCATAAAACCTAATTCGATTTTACCATTGCCATTACTTTGCTCTCTGAATTTTCAATTGTTCGCAAACCCTAAATCGCGAATCTCTCAGTTCATTTCTGCTTTTCGATTGACTTCCATCACAGTAAACCAACAAGGTATGTTTCATTTCTTCTCTCTCAGCTTATGCAAGCTGATAGCTGTTTTAGGTTTATATATGTTATGATGTTAGTCGAGACGGTTAGGGTGTAATAGAGCAATTGTTTTAATGGTAACAATGTCGAATCTCTATGGGTTTTACAATGAACATGAACGATTTTAGTTGGGTGTTTCATTTCTGTGAAGATAATTGATTGCATTGTTGGCAGTAGTTGTTAGTTTTTAAGCTGTAAAACATGGTTTAGAGCTTTTATTGTTTAAAGTGCTTTATAAATGCTGAACCCATATTGCTACGTACTGTCAAACTGTTTAATGTTGATAATGTTGTTGTTTTGCTAAGTTTTAATTCTATCAATCTGATATCTTGTTATAACTGTAGAAATGTTGTTTCAAATTACAGAAAATGGCAAAAAGAAAGAGCGACAACACTCCCAGCCTATATAAGAAGGGCAAGAAAGCCAAGACTTCGGCCAAGCCGAAGATCTTTGATGAGAAGAATTATCAAGTCAGGGTGATTCTTCCATCTTCACCTAAGTCGCAGATTGGCTCCAGTAAGAAGAAAAGTGTGGAAAGCACACCAAAAACCTCGTCTACACCAAATGCTGAAAAAGGGGGTGTGTCTGCTGGAAAATCTACATTGGCTAAAAAGCAGGCAGCAGTTGTGTATGGAGCCATTAATAAAGGGGAGAAGGTGACATCTAGTTCACCTAAAGTTTCCAAAGATAAATGCAAGATCAAGAGCCCTTCTAAAAAGGACAACTTGCAGTTTTGGCAAGAGAAAGGATTTCTTTTAGAAGAATTTGAAGACAAAAGATTTGGGAACTATCTCTGGAGTTAGTTCAAGAGGCAGCTGGTGGCACAGCCCAAAAAGGTGAATGCCACTCTGGTGGAGGAGTTCTATGATAAGGCTCCGGAGGAGTTCTATGATAAGGCTCCAGAGGAGTTGGACACTCTATTCGATATCAGAGGCCACCAGGTAGATATTTCTCCAGAGTCCATTTGTAGCTACTATGGTTTGATGGAGGTCAACCATCAAGTGGATAAAGGAATGGAAGCCTTAGAGTTGACTGAGGAAGATTTAAGAAGTTTGAGGAGATTTCAGTATCTAACTCAAGGATCTGAAAGAGATGTTTTGGCAATTGAATTGGACATTCACACTGCCATTTGTTTAGCTTGGTTGAGAGATAATGTCATGCCCAAGAACAAGGGGAGCCGTTTAAGTGCTGACGAAAAGAAGTTCCTCAGAGATTTTAACCAAGGCAAATTCATTCATTTGGGTAAGCTTATCTTCTCAGAGCTGCAAAAGAGAATTTGTAGTCAGAAGAAGGAGAAGTCAAGACAAAGAACACTCCACTTCCCTTCTTTAATCACTGGTTTATTGGACAAGTATGGGGTAAAGAGTAGGAAGAAGGATGTGTGGTTGGCTGATTCAAAACCACACACTGAAGAGTTAGAGCTGAGGATTTGGGAAAGCAGAGGTGGTAAGAAAACTACTTGCACCGAAGCTGTAGAGAAAGTGTTAGAGTTAAAGGCCCTAAGGGAGGCCAAGAAATCAAGCTCTAAGAAGAACAAGTTCTCTTCTGCTATAGTTTCTAAACCGGTGCAGACTTCAGTTCCTACTCAGAGTCCAAGAAGGGAGAATGAAAGAGTGGATGAGCCACTTTCTAAGGAACTTGAAGCCATAATTTCTGAATTGGTAAATAAAAAGGTTGAAGAAAGGATTGCAGAATTCTTCAGAAAAATTGCTGACCCACAAGAGTTTATAAAAATATAGGAACAACAGAGGGCAAGTCAAAGTGCCAAATCAGTTGGTTTTGCTAAGTTTGTGAGTGGGATCAGCATTCAAGATCTGTTTGAGCAGGAAGAGTTGATGGATAGTCAACCTGAACCCCATAACTTCCCAGATGTTCAAACTGCTGTTGAGGATCACTTAAAGAGGAATTTGGGTGATCATTTTGATTTAGAAACAGAAAGAGCTGCTAATGAGGTTATGGAGGAGGATAAGAGATTAATGAGGAAAGAAAAGGAGGTGATTGATGATTCTGAATCTTCAGAATGTGAAGAGATTGATACAGCAGAGCTTGAGCAGCAAGGATTATTATTAGCATCATTTGCTAAAGCTACTGGGTTACCTCCTTTTATTCAATGAGAAGGTGAAGGATCTGGTTTAGCTCAACTTGAAGAGGGTGAAGAGCAGTCAGCAGTACAAGACCCTATTGTCCAAGAGCCCCTCATCTACACTTGTCAGGTTCCTTCACATTTTGGACCTGTCAAGTGTACTGCTCAGCCTGAAATCTTCACTACTGAAGAGTTCATTCCACGGCTTCATGTTCTGCATCCAGCCATTCAAAAGCTAATAAATCAAGCAAGAATGAGATTGTTTCAAATTGAAGATGCTATCCTTATAGGCACTGATCAGACTCCTCCAAATATGGCAATAGTACCTTTCTTTCAACTTGACAATAGTGCTAGTTCCTTTCAGGCTTTGGCAATCATACCATATTTGCAGCCTGAGCCACTCAATCAAGTACCTTTTGTTGAAGAAGATGTGAGAGTCCCCATTGAAGAAGCTAGAGTTTTTGATGAGGAAGAGATGGCTACTATGTTAGGGCAGTTTGTCCAAACTTATAACAAGATGCCTTCTTATGAATTTTTCGAAGGGATGGAGTTCTCATCTATTAGCTTTTCTGATGTTGAAATGGATTGTTTAAATGAAAAGAAGACTAGTCAGAAAGATGCACAAGCTAAAGAAAGCAATGAAGTTTATTTTGATCCTGCAGTTACTTCTGCCGATTTGGAACAGATGCTTATCTCGGATCATAACAAGACCCCTTATTTTTGGGAGCCAACTTCTGCTTTGTCTGTTCCAGATGGATACTACTCTATCATATTCAGACAAGTCCGAAGGTACAACAATTTCTTGAGGCAATTGGCTAACCAACACGTTATCCACCCAATAGAGCTTTCAAGATTCATCCTCTCAGTGAAGACGAGGCTGAAGAAGCAAGGGCTACTCAGAAGAAAAAGAAGCATGTAAAGATTGCAGCCCAGAAGAAAAAGAAAAGTTCAGTCAAGCCTCACGGATCAGTTGAGGCCAGTCCAAAGCCCAAGAAGAGGAGACTGAATAATAAATCTTCTCAGCAGTCCAAATCTTCAAAAGATTCTTTAGATGATTTCTAAATTTTATGTGTTAAATAATGTTTTGTAATATTCAGGATTGGTTTTCATTTTTTCATCACAAGAGTAATGTGAATTTTTTTTCTTTTTAATGTTTAGTAAAGAGTAATGTGTTTCCCTGAGTCTTTATTTTTAATTTTTCAAGAGTAAAGTGATTGATTATTTTGTCTATTAAAGAGTAATGTGATTGCTGGCTTAAGTTGTTACAGAGAGTTTTAGATTTTAAGTTGGGGATTCTTTTCCCCAAACAAAGTGAGTTGTGTCTACAGGAAGAAACATTAACTATGAAACCATTTCTCACTTTGAATTTTGAAGTTTACAGGTCACTCTGCAAGGATTTTAATGAAATAGTGTGTGAGGCGAGGTAGAACTCAGTTCACCAGAATGATCGCCTTGTGTAAGGCTAGATCTCAGTTTCTCGCCTGGTTGGTAAATTCTTTCATATGGTACAGGCGAATTTTTAGGGTGATATTTCTTTTATTTCGCCTAATCCTGGATTTCTCTTTTTGGCACCATTTCTATCTTGTCAAATATTTCGCCTGCAAGATCTGTATTTCGCCATGACATTATTCCTCTATGTCACTCTAAATTGGCGACTTCTATATTTCGCCTGGGTATTTCGCCTAAGGTTAGCGATCATTTTTTTTCGCCTATTCTTATTTTGCCTAACCAATTTTCTTTTTGACCTTAATTGGGGCGACTTATCCTCTGATAATGGCGATACACAGTCTTAAGGATCCATCCTTATTACGAACAAACAAGACTAGTACGCCCCATGGAGATACGCTAGGTCTAATAAATCCCTTATCTAAGAGCTCTTGCAACAGAGTCTTCAACTCTTTCAACTCAGCTAGGGCCATCCTATACGGTGCCATTGACACTGGCGATGCTCCTTGAATCAGCTCAATATTGAACTCTACTTCTCTTTTTGGAGGCAATCCAGGTAGCTCTTCTGGAAATACATCTAAGAATTTAGACACCGTAGGAATAAATTTTCCTTCTGTACTAGGTTTATTCAGTTCCATCACATGAGAAAGGTAACCCCTACATCCCTTTTTAAGCATCCTTTCAGCCTTAATGGCTGATATTACATTATCGAGGCAATTCTTTCTATTGCCAGTAATGGTCACTTCCTTATCAGAACTTCTAAGGGTTACCTTCTTGGCTCGACAATCCAATTGAGCATTATACTTTGATAACCAGTCCATCCCAAGTATAACGTCAAACTCCACACTCTTCAGTTCTAATAGGTTGTTATTAAAAATTTCTCCTTCCACTCTTAATGGTACAACCTTATAAACTTGGCCAACAATCATTTCCTGTCCAAGTGGGTTGAAGACTATGATACTATAATCGGTTTCCACCGATTCCCATCCTTGGTCCGCAAGGATCTTGTTATAAATATATGACAATGTGGACCCGGGGTCAATCAATGTAAAGACTGGTATTAAAAATATGGAAAGTACCTATCACCACGTCTGGAGTGTCTGTCTCTTCTCGCCCCCGCATGGCATATATACGAGCTGGCGCCTTTCTTTCTGCTCGGCTACCAGCACCGGAGGCGACACCTTTTCGATCGCCACCCTGAGCAGTCTTTTAATTTCTTGGAGCTACAGAGGCTCCTTCGGCAGATGGCCTAGATTTGGTCCGATCTTTCGGACAATCACGAGCCAGGTGCTCTTGAGAACCACAGATGTAGCATGCACCTATAAACTTTCTACACTCTCCCCAGTGTTCCTTGCCACAGATTTGGCACTTGGGCTTTTCGAGTCTTGGTCTAGCAACTGAAGGAGTGTTAGCAATTAGGGCAGGCTGATTACCCCTGCCTCCTTGACTTCTCGGGGCGGTTCTAGTCGCCTCCGTATTGGGCCTCTTGCTTGGATTGCCACCGCTGGTGGCCCTACTTCTTGAACCAAACTTTTTTTTACCTTTACTTTTATCAATATTATGTAACCTTTCCGCTTCTATGGCCCTCTCCACTAACTTATTGAAATCATCTGTCTCTAGTGCCAGTAAGGTCTTTCTAATCTCCAAATGCAACCCCTCTCTGAACTTCTTGCACTTCTCTCTGTTTTTAGGAATCAATTCAGGGCCATATTTGCTTAGTCTGACGAATTCAATCTTGTACTCCATCACTGTCTTATCCTTCTGCTTCAAATGTAAGAAATCCATTATTTTCTCATCCAGGAATACTTGGCCCACATAGTTCTTTGTAAACTCTTCTTTGAAAAATTCCCAATTGACCACTTCTTGGCGGACAGTACTAACCAGAGATGTTCACCATCTGTATGCATCTCCTTGCAGCAGGGATACTATGCATTCTACCTTCTCCTCTTCATTGCAATGAATTTCATCTAGTACCCTGCTCATATCTTCCAACCAGTCTTCAGCTTTGTAAGGATCCTCATCCTTGGACCCAGTGAAATTGCCGGTTTTCCTTTTTGAAAGTGTTTCCAGGGCTGGCTTCTCTGCCCTAGTGGGTCTAGCTAGTCCTCCTTGTACTACATGCCCTAGTAGGTCCGCAATTTGAGCAAACGCCCTCGCTTGCTCAGCCATAGGATCAGGAGGGATGTTGCAGATTCATGCCCTTCCGAGGGCTGCCTAGGGGGACTTGGACTTCTATTCAGATCTCTAATGCTCTCAGCGCTCCTAGTTGTACCCTCATCCGCATGTGCGGATTCAGCCCTTTGTGAACTCATGTCTTCTAACCTACGTATCCAGGAAGCAATCGGGTTGGTACCAAGGACAAAATTATATTTATTCAATGCCATGATTCCCTACATATCTAATGCACAAACAATACAGACATTCACAAGCAATTGCAAACAAGCGCTAACAGAATTAGCCTAGACCAGGCTCTAATACCAAAACAAACATGTGACGTCGAGCCCTTACCCGATTATTAACCCGATAAGGATCCAACGTTACATTATCCAATTACGATTACTATTAATTATTCCTTTATCAATAATATATCTCATTATTTGATTTATAAATCAAAATATTGATCACATATAGACTAATAACATTATTTATCATATATCATCTCAAGTACTTAATTATACAAAATTATTAGTTATTTACATTTCAGGTGTCCACACAATAAGTTTCGTCTTAGCCCGTAGGCCAGTTCTTCATACATTCCTCAAATCTTTCTTTACTATATAAACACCATTGTAGATTACGCCTATATTTAACATAATCATCTTGCATTATACAAAGTACAATCCTATGTTCTGCTAACTTCATACACTTTATATAGTGACCCGCTCTAGTATTTTCTTGGAACCAAAACTTCATACCTACGTGTCCTGGAAGTACCTCGCTCCTGATTGCTTTTTTTTTCTAGATTGTTTTAAATAAAAAAAAGAAAATATGAAAAATAAAATGTCAGGCAACAATGTTTGGTTTGTACCCCTTGCTCGGGGCATACCATACATAGAGGCTTACCTTCATTTTCATTACAAACCAACCAATCAACAAGTTCAAACAATAACAATCACAATCATAAAATACTTTCAATCATCATAAAACAAACATAGTCATTAATTAATTTTTCAAGAATTCATTACTTTAAGAATTCAAGTTAGTTGAATTCTCATGTGTTCAATATGTCATAATAGAGTCAAATATATTCATATTTCATTATTCAATATCACTTCTTACATTCTTTAGCCATTAAGGTAGCTTAAATGCTTGTTCACTTTTAATATTATGGATAGCCCTTTAAGAATAATCTATGGAGGAAACGGAACTGGTTCGGCCCGAGAGCCTCTAATAGACCCGAAGGCCGCCGATAGACCTGAAGGCCGCTAATAGACCCGAAGGCCGCCGATAGACCCGAGGGCCGCCAATAGACCCGAAGGCCGAATCATCATCATCATCATCATCTCATTTCCTTTAAACTCCAGGGCGAAGTGCACTTCTCGTTCCTAAGGCATGCCTTTCATCCTCTAACAGTATTCTACAAAGGCTATCGGTTTAATTCATCTTCTATATTTTTATTCCATTGAACTATTCTTTCATCAAATACTATTGATACCATTGTCATTTGATTCAAATACTAATAATCACATTATTTCCATCTCAAGTAGGATGCATAAGCATCCAATACCATCCCTAAGTCCAACATTTCTTTCAAATGCTCTTTTGTAAGATCTTTATTTATGTCATCTCTATATTTCTTTATGAATCATCTCATGCTATGTATGCTTGTTATGTTATATATATCAAGTAAAAGTGTTGGTATGAATTTTGTTATATAGTTTTAACAATTCCAGTTTTCGGATAAACTGAATAGCTTGGCTTCGATTTAGCATAACTTATTCTATTGATGTCCAATTAGCTTCAAACCACTTCTAAAATTTCTATTACTCATCCTTGTATGTTATTATGACTTTACTTATCATTAATTTATGGTCTAAGTATTTTTAGTTATCTCATTTCTACATTCCAGTTTTACTGGAATTCCTGGACAGTATAACAGAGCATTTTTCTATTGACTTGGAACCTTATCAAAATACCTCCGATTGTCATGATCTTTACTTTTTAAATTTCAGAGCATTTGGCGTAGGTTAGCTTAGGTTTTGGTATGCAACAAAATTAGGTTACCAAACTGCCCTGTTAGGGACAGTTTGTATGTATTGGACTTTTAACATCAAAAAGGCTTATCAAATGAATTTATTTCCCTCTCAAACTTTCCAGTCTACTAATAGACATGTAACTAAACATTTTTCCTTTATAATACATTTTCCGAATCATCCTCTAACTATTTTTCACGTTTGGGTCAAGTTCTAGACCTGCCCTGTTTCTGGACAGTCTGAGTGTATGGTCTTCCTAACATCAAAAGGGGTATCAACTGAGCTTATTTATTTACCAAATTTTACAGATAGTTAGAAGACAAGTAAATGAACATTTCATTCTTCTATGTCTTGGTCTAATTATATCTCTAACTTTTTTTTTTTAAATTCAGCCAAGTTAGAGGACAGTTTCTGAATTTTTTGGGACACACTGAACTTGTTTCCAAAACCATATCAATATACTCAAACAAGTATCAATCACCACAAATCTATTATTTCTTAGTGCCACACACATAAAATAAGTCTCTATTACCTTTGTAGATTATGTCCATGATTCAAAAATATTTTTCATAATTTTTAAACCATCAAAAAAATATATACACCACCATAAAAACCATTATAGCATGTAAACAATATCAAACATTAAATCAACAACAAAACCTTTAGGGCTTAGGGTACAAACCTCACTTGAGAGCTTCTTTCTAGGCTTATTCTTGCTCCTTATGATCTTCCTTTGGTTCTACTGACCATGAAAACAAGATTTTAGCATTCATCTTCACAAGATTCAACAATAAACAACACTAATATCAACTTTACATGCTAACTTGGGTACTTCTCTTTCTAATACCATAACTACCAAACTAAGAACAAAACCAAGGGCTTTTTTAACCATTAAAATTATCTCCTTAACCTCAAGACCTCATTACCATGCTGAGCTAAGTTCAAATCACCCATGAATGAAAACTAGGGTTTGATAGTCTTACCTTGATTCTTGCCAAATCTTGTTGTTTATGCTTGTTTTCTTTACTTGAATGGTGTTTCTAGGATGTGAAGAAGGTAGAGAAGGGAATTTGGGAGTTAGTTGGTAGAAGTAGAAGAAAAAAAATGGAGTTATGGTGCTCCTTAGGGTGGTCGGCCAAGCTTGCTAGAGAGAAGAAGATGAATCTTTCATGAAGAGTGAAGAATTATGGTGAATTTTCTAGATCCCCTCCACTTATATACTAGTCTTCATTTGGGTAATGGCCAAATGGTCCTTCAACTTTCTAATAATTCTATTTTATGACCACAAACTTTATTCTATTTACATCCAGGTGAAGACTTTTCATTTCTATTCATTTAGGTCCCTTGACCAACTTTGACCTTTCCCTAAATTAATTTAGAATAAACTTTTGACCCCACTTGTACTTGGAAATTAAAGAAAATGGCCAACTCTTTCTATAGCTCCTTGTATGTATTTTATCACTTTTTAGGTGGAAAATGACCAAAATGCCCCTGAACGTTCCTAATAATTACCATTATGCCACTAGTACCCAAGTTGCACTTCTTATAGTTCTAAATTATCGCTAATAACTTATTTACTATTCTAATGAAGAAATAAAATTTTATCGAAAAATTCTAGCCTATAATAGCGGACCTTACAGGTAGCAATCACGTTGCTGTTCTTTGTGTTTAGTTTTATAGTTTGATTTTATTTGTAGATTTTGTTTTAGTATTTCCTTAGGATATTAGGTCTGAGTGCATGATTGAGCTTACATTGATCATAATTCAAAATGATTTAGTTTTTCATAAAATGAGTTTTCAAACAGTAAAACAAGTGTTCAAAACAAGCAGTTTTGATGAGCAATTTTTGACAAATTTCTTTGAACACTGATGAAGAATCTGGTTAGTTTTGAATTGTGAATAAGTTGATGAGTTTTGATAAGGAAAGAGTGGAAAAAACCTTGGGTGGAATGTTAGATTTTGAGCGTAATGTTGTGCCTTTTTCTTCATGAGAGGGGTTATTTTTATTCTCTAACACATTTATCTAAAAAAATTTCTTCTATAGAAATCAGAACCTTCATAGGTTTGCTTTGAATTTCTCATACATTCCTCAAGTGTACAGGGCATTGGTCGGGTAAAGTCTGTCTTTAATCTGCCAAGGGAAATGATCTGATTTGAGAGAGTGAATGAAACTACTAAATAGCCTTTGCCTACTTGATAGAACCAGACCTTGATATCATTGTGAGGTAAACCATTTTGTTTCCATTCTCATTAAAACCTTTTCTTTGGTCCCTAATCCAGTCCAAACCATAAAGATAGAGATATAATCTCAATCCTACCCTTTGGACTTACCATTAAATTTGGGATTGGAAAGATGGGAAGTGAGGATTGACTTAAAGAGTGTTTCTGAAGCTGCTAAAAGAAGAGTATACGTTTAAAAAAAAGGAATGAAATGAAAAAAAAAATGGAAGGAAAACAAAAGAAAAGAAGAGAATGGACAGAATCAAGTGAAAATAAACAGTGTTAATAAATAAGTAGTACGTGAATAAAGTATCATGGAGTGGGGAAACACTAAAGAGTGATGAATTGAGGGATTGAGAGGAATTTAGTGGTATGTCCAAACTTTGATTCCTTGAAGAAATTCCTTTCTTTCATAAGCTAACTTGACCTCATTTTCCCTATATATACAAATCAGAGATTCTAAGGCAGATAAAGAGGCAGTACTAAACCTAGGAACCTCTAAGTGCTATACAATGTATGAGTAAAGTTCAATGTTCGTGAGGTTCTTAAAATTTTCTTCATACATGCTTGTGAAACACTAGAATCATATTTGCCTTGGTACGTAACTCTGATTCTTAAAGTGACTAGTGTATTGACTAGGTAACCTTTAGGATTCTGAGAGATCAAACACTTATGAGAGACTAAAGTGAGGAAGTTGTTTAAAAACTTAAATACTTGGATCTTCTCAGATACTTTGCCACATGAAGAAAATGACCAGTTTCGAATTAGTTGATTTGAAATTTTGAAAGAAGAGCTGGGTCACTGTTTGGAATTTTTTTTTTCAAAACTATACTTAATGAATTCCTTTGGATTATGATTATAAATTTGCACTGATTGTTGTCTCAATAGATTTTTAGTCAGTTTGCTTGAGGACAAGCAAAAGGCTAAGTCAGGGGTAATTGATAAGTCTAGAATTTACCTATGTTTTAGCATATTTTATGAGCTTGAATGTAATGAAATTGAGCTTAAATGATGAGATATTGGATACATTTATACTAATTCTAGACTATTATTGTTGAGATAGGGACTTGGATAAAAAGTTATGGAAAAGAAGCTAAAACATGCACATTCAGAAGAAAGAATGACCAAATCAGAATTTCATCCAAACTCAGCAAACTGGCGAAATGATATTGCTAAGAACAGAATTCGCCTGAAGACCTCACCATGACTCGGAGTGAAGAGCGACGTAGCAAGCGACATAAAGTAATTTTTGCCTCAAACAGAAAAGCATGAAAGGTGACTCAGAGATTCTTCGCCTTTGCATATCGCCTTCTTGACAAAAAATTAGGCGATGAAGATGAAGTTTTACCTACCTTGAGGTGATGTTTGAGGCGATAAAAGAGAGATGTCGCAAAAGCTAAGGATTATCACAGGCAACATTTGATGAGACATCGCCTAGGAAGATCTTAATTAGAAGGATGTTTTGACGAAATATGTCAACTCGCTTGAGCATCAGGCGACGTATTATGACAACATTGAGGATATTTCGCCTAGAAAGAGTTATAGCTTGGCGATCAAGACAAGCGAGATGTGAAGAAGTCGTTTGGTTCAGGCGAAGGAACAGGCGACATAAATTGAGAAAAATGTTACTTCGCCAATTTGTGTTTCTTTCTTGATTTTATTTCGAAATTGCCACTGAGCCAAACTATATAAATAGGAGCTCAGAGGAAGTAATTAGTGTGAAGTTTTTTTAGAGAAAAACAGTTTTATACGTTTGATTTTCACTCTTGACATTCTGATATACTTTAAGAGAAATTCTAGATTCTTCTATACGCTTATTCAACATCTTCAGAGAAGTTTTTTGAAGAAGTTTTGTGCTCTGTTTCTGTTGATCATTGAGATTTAGCTTGGAGATTGTGAAGCAACAACTGTGACAGAGACTAGCTTCAATCTTCCTCGGTAAGATTTAGATCTTGAGCATGTCGATGATGATTTCCTGTACTTGATTGAATATGCTGAAGAAGATGTGCTAGCTAAAAGCTCTGTTGATTTGTTGAATCTTGATGTTGATTATCATTTCAATTGCAAAGTTTCTTGTTCAATTATAGCCAGATCTACTGGATTTCATGAGCTAATTGAATTACAAGGACGAGAGTTACGTAATATTGTTAATATGAGATTTGATTTAGACCAGAGATGGCGATTAGGTTTTAGATCTGAGAACAGAGGATCATAGTACTAGAGATAGACTACAGATCTGTTTTTCTACAGATTGTGCTTATCAATTATATAGGTTGTAGTATAGAGATATATGCGACTATATAGTTGAGATCTGTTAAATTGAATTGAGAGATCTTTTAACAGATCACTGATGATGATCTAGAAGGTAAATATGTGATTTAAGATGAAACTTGCATGAGAAGTTAGTTGACAACATATCTAGCAAATCAGATTATTCATTGCTAAGATCAATTGCAGAATAGAGTGCTCACTTGTGTTTTCATTGAATGAATGTCATGAGATATTTTTACTTCACATCAACTCTATGATTCTATGATTCTCTGATTCTATGATTCATTTTGTAAATAAATTCTTTCAGCAATTCAGATTAAATCTTAGTCTCAATTATGCTTCTTAACTTACAATCCTTGTGGAGACGATATCTAAAATACTACATTAGACGTTGATAGGAATTTCGATTGAGTATTGTGAACATAAATATCAGTCGAGTTTCGTCCCATCAATATGTGAGTTTACTATATATTTTTTTTGTGCGATCGAGATGACATGGTTTGGAATTTGTTTGCAGAAATCGCAGACTACGTGATGTCGAAGCCATCAGGCCAGCGGGCGCTTGCCATGTGCGCTATAATGCGCCAAATCCAGGCAGAGCAAGAAAAATGCATTGCCTTTAGTCAGGGGTCTTTGGCCGATAATGTTCGCACTAGTCGCGCTTCGTCTGACGGAGAGGGTCCCTATGATGCTGAGCGACCATGGCTGAGGAACCGCAGGCTTCGACCGAAGCGGAGAAGAGTCTTCCCGCTTCGATTGATAGGGAGAAGAGGCTAAGAGAGGATGAAGAGGAAGAGGAGGAAGAGGAGCTTGAGCGTCCGAGGAGGCGCGTTAAGCATACTGGCAGGAAAGCCACTTCGAGCGGGAGTGATCTCTTCCTCGAATTTCCTAGTGATTCTTCGACTTGGTGGGTCACGAGCGGGATGGTAAAGGCTGCTGACGATTTTTTCTTTCCTCAAGACGAGGAGTGGTTGCACTCTTTTACCCAGTTCAACGAGATGGCCGTCGGTGGCTTGTATAGGGTAGGCCTTAATACTTCTTTCTCTTTTGTTGATTTGTTTGTGTTTTTAACTTCTTTTTCTTTCAGGCGCTCCAGGGTGCAGTAGGGATGGCCCGTCAATATAGCGTCGTCATGCATGACAGGAAGGAAATGGAGGCGAGCGTTGACAAGGCCTCGGCCGAATATAAGGCTGCTCAAGATGATTTGGGCAAAGTGACGGCTCAATGTGTTGAGGCCGTTAGGCGCTCGGAGGCGTTGCAGGCTCGTAATTTGGGACTCGAGTCGTCTTGCAAGATGAAGGATGCCGAGCTCCAGTCAGGCCGAGGAGGTTGAGGAATTGAAGTCTTTCAAGTTTTCGGCCGAAGAGAAGATAAGGGACTAAGAGGGTCAAGTGGAGGTCTTGACTGAGGAGGGTGCTCAAGCCGAAGTCACTACTAGAGCCTTTCCTCTTCAGCAAGTTCTTAGGGGGTCGCTGACTCCTGAGTTGGCGAAGAGGGAGCTTGATGCTACGGCTGCACTGCGGGATGGCGCTGGTTTATGATTTTGCCTTTGTTTTTGTTTTCGCTTTTGCTTCTTGTAATGCCTCGCGCAAATGTAATCTAGTTCAATTAATGAAAGATATTTTGTTGCGATTATTCCTGTGTTCCCCTTTGTAGTTCTTTTGTTGGGAAATAAATAACCCAGTTTTTGTATTTGATTGAATAGTCTTTCTATTTGTTGGGCTTTTCTCATCCTCTTAGTCTCGAGAGGTTTTTCTTGCCATTGAGTGATTTTGTATTGAGGCTTGTTTCGGGCCGAGATGCTTTTCGAATGAGCTCGGTATGGTTCTGAAGCCTGGGGTTTTCAGGAACTTTTCGGGTTTCCCTTTGGCAATATGTCTTCGCCCGAGACCTTCTGGATTTATCATAGGCTTTCCCTTTGGACATTTTAAGGGTTGCCCTTAGGAAATATGTTTTCGCCCGAGACCTTCTGGTTTTACCAGAGGCTTGCCCTTTAGCAATTTTTCGGGTTGCCTTTTGGCAGTATGTCTTCGCCCGAGACCTTTTTGATTTACCAGAGGCTTGCCCTTTGGCAATTTTTGGGGTTGCCTTTTGGCAACATGTCTTCGTCCGAGGCCTTCTGATTTATCAGAGGCTTGCCCTTTGGCAATTTTTTGGGTTGCCCTTTGGCAGTATCTCTTCGCCTGAGACCTTCTGGATTTACCAGAGGCTTGCCCTTTGGCAATTTTTGGGGTTGCTCTTTGGCAACATGTCTTCATCTGAGACCTTCTAGATTTACCAGAGGCTTGCCCTTTGGCAATTTTTTGGGTTTCCCTTTAGCAGTATCTCTTCGCCCGAGACCTTCTGGATTTACCAGAGGCTTACCCTTTGGCAATATGTCTTCGCCCGAGACCTTCTAAATTTACAAGAGCCTTGCCCTTTGGCAATTTTTCGGGTTTCCCTTTGGTAATATGTCTTTGTCCGAGACCTTCTGGATTTACTAGAGCCTTGCCCTTTGGCAATATGTCTTCGCCCGATACCTTCTAAATTTACTAGAGGCTTGCCCTTTGGCAATTTTTCGGGTTTCCCTTTGGCAGTATGTCTTTGCCCGAGACTTTTCTAGATTTACCAAGGGCTTGCCCTTGGGCAATATGTCTTTGCCCGAGACCTTCTGGATTTACAAGAGGCTTGCCCTTTGGCAATTTTTCAGGTTGCCCTTTGGCAGTATGTCTTCGCCCGAGATCTTCTGAATTTACCAAAGGCTTGCCCTTTGGCAATTTTTTGGGTTGCTCTTTGGCAGTATGTCTTTGCCTGAGACCTTCTGAAATTGCCAAAGGCTTGCCCTTTTGTAAATTATCGGGTTTCCCTTTGGCACTATGTGCCTGAGATCTTCTGGATTTACTAGAGGCTTGCCCTTTGGCAATTTTTGGGGTTGCCCTTTGGCAACATGTCTTCGTCCGAGGCCTTCTGATTTATCAGAGGCTTGCCCTTTGGCAATTTTTTGGGTTGCCCTTTGGCAGTATCTCTTCGCCTGAGACCTTCTGGATTTACCAGAGGCTTGCCCTTTGGCAATTTTTGGGGTTGCCCTTTGGCAACATGTCTTCATCTGAGACCTTCTAGATTTACCAGAGGCTTGCCCTTTGGCAATTTTTTGGGTTGCCCTTTAGCAGTATCTCTTCGCCCGAGACCTTCTGGATTTACCAGAGGCTTACCCTTTGGCAATATGTCTTCGCCCGAGACCTTCTCAATTTACCAGAGGCTTGCCCTTTGGCAATTTTTCGGGTTTCCCTTTGGTAATATGTCTTTGTCCGAGACCTTCTGGATTTACTAGAGCCTTGCCCTTTTGCAATATGTCTTCGCCCGAGACCTTCTAGATTTACTAGAGTCTTGCCCTTTGGCATTTTTTAGGGTTTCCCTTTGGCAATATGTCTTCGTCCGAGACCTTCAGGATTTACCAAATGCTTTCCCTTTGTCAATTTTTCACGTTTCCCTTTGGCACTATGTCTTTGCCCGAGACCTCCTTTATTTACTAGAGGCTTACCCTTTGGAAATTTTTCGGCTTGCCCTTTAGCAGTATGTCTTCGCCCGAGACCTTCTGGATTTACTAGAGGCTTGCCCTTTGGCAATTTTTCGGGTTTCCCTTTGGTAATATGTCTTCGCCTGAGACCTTCTGGATTTACCAGAGGCTTGCCCTTTGGCAATATGTCTTTGCCCGAGACCTTCTTGATTTACTAGAGGCTTGCCCTTTGGCAATTTTTCAGGTTGCCCTTTGGCAGTATGTCTTCGTCAGAGACCTTCTGGATTTACCAAAGGCTTGCCCTTTGACAATTTTTTGGGTTGCACTTTGGCAATATGTCTTCGCCCGAGACCTTGTGGATTTACCAGAGGCTTGCTCTTTGGCAATTTTTCAGGTTGCCCTTCGGTAGTATATCTTCGCCCAAGAGCTTCTCGATTTATGAGAGGCTTGCCATTTGACAATTTTTGGGCTGCCGTTTGGCAGTATGTCTTCACCCGAGACCTTCTGGATTTACCTGAGTCTTGCCTTTTT
The DNA here is from genome assembly GCA_031304145.1 of Cardiospermum halicacabum. Taxonomy (NCBI): domain Eukaryota; kingdom Viridiplantae; phylum Streptophyta; class Magnoliopsida; order Sapindales; family Sapindaceae; genus Cardiospermum; species Cardiospermum halicacabum. The sequence continues at coordinate 10,412,530 of CM062396.1, read as the reverse complement.
GCATTTTTTCGGGTTTCCCATTGGCAGTGTGTCTTCGTCTGAGACCTTCTGAATTTACCAGAGGCTTTCCCTTTGGCAATTTTTCACGTTTCCCTTTGGCACTATGTCTTTGATTGAGACCTCCTTGATTTACTAGAGGTTTACCCTTTGAAAATTTTTTGGGTTGCCCTTTGGCAATATGTCTTTGCGCAAGACCTTCTGGATTTACCAGTGACTTGCTCATTGGCAATTTTTCGGGTTGCCCATTGGCAATATGTCTTTGCGCAAGACCTTCTGGATTTACCAGTGACTTGCTAATTGGCAATTTTTCGGGTTGCCCTTTGGCAATATGTCTTCGCCTTAAACCTTCAGGATTTACTAGAGGCTTGCACATTGGCAATTTTACGGGTTTCTCTTTAACATTATGTCTTCGCCTGAGACCTTCTAGATTTACCAGAGGCTTGCCCTTTGGCAATTTTTCGGGTTGCCCTTTGGCAGTATGTCTTCGCCTGAGACCTTCTGGATTTACTAGAGGCTTACCCTGCGGCAATTTTTCAATTTGCCCTTTGGCAGTATGTCTTCGCCCGAGACCTTATGGAGTTTCCAGAGGCTTGCCCTTTGGCAATTTTTCGGGTTGCCCTTAGGCAGTATGTTTTCACCCGAGACCTTCTGGAATTGCCAGAGGCTTTCCCTTTGGAAATTTTTCGGGTTTCCCTTTTGCAGTATGTTACCGAGACCTTCTGGATTTACTAGAGGCTTGCCCTTTGGCAATTTTTCAGGTTGTTTTTTGGAAGTATGTGTTCGCCTGAGACCTTCTGGATTTATTAGAGGCTAGCCATTTGGCAATTTTTCGGCTTGCCCTTTGGCAGTATGTCTAAGCCCGAGACCTTCAGGATTTACTAGAGGCTTGCCCTTTGGCAATTTTTCAAGTTGCCCTTCGGCAATATATCTTCGCCCGAGATCTTTTGGATTTACGAGAGGCTTGCCCTTTGGCATTTTATCGGGTTGCCCTTTGGATGTATGTCTTCTCCCGAGACCTTCTGGATTTACCAGACTCTTGCCCTTTGGCATTTTTTCGGGTTTCCCTTTGGCACTATTTCTTCGTCCGAGACCTTTTGGATTTACTAGAGGCTTTCCCTTTGGCAATTTTTCGGGTTTCCCTTTGGCACTATGTCTTCGCCCAAGACCTCCTTAATTTACCAGAGGCTTACCCTTTGGAAATTTTTTGGGTTGCCCTTTAGCAGTATGTCTTCGCCCGACACCTTCTAGATTTACTAGAGGCTTGCCCTTTGGCACTATATCTTCGCCCGAGACCTTCTGGATTTACTAGAGGCTTGCCCTTTGGCAATTTTTCGGGTTGCCATTTGGCAGTATGTCTTCGCGCGAGACCTTCTGGATTTACCAGAGGCTTGCCCTTTGGCAATTCTTCAGGTTGCCCTTTGGCAATATGTCTTTGCCTGAGACCTTCTGGATTTACCAGAGGCTTACCCTTTGACATTTTTTTGGGTTGCCCTTTGGCAAAAGGTCTTCGCCCGAGACCTTCGAAATTTACCAGAGGCTTGCCCATTGGCAATTTTTTGAGTTTCCCTTTGGTAGTATGTGCCCGAGACCTTTTGGATTTACCAGAGGCTTGCCCTTTGACAATTTTTCAGGTTGCTCTTTGGCAGTATGTCTTTGCCTGAGACCTTCTGGATTTACAAGAGGCTTGCCATTTGGCAATTTTTCGGGTTGCTGATGTAAAAAATCTTAATTATATAAAGTGATGCAATTACTAAGATTCTCTACACGCAAGTGAACGTGATCAAGTAGTGAAGTGAATTAAATTCAGGTTGTCGAACTCACAGGGACTAAAGCTAATCTTAGATCAGTTCTATAAAATTCCCTATAACTAAGCGTAAGATTTATGAGAGCAATTATTATGAAAAGTAAAAAAAAAAACTAATTTCTTAAGGTAAGGATTCAATATAGAGCTTAAATTCTAGGTCTACGAATTCACCTCACCAATAAACCCATCATGCCTAATATGTCAACAAGCTTTTATTATTATTCTCAAGGTTTACTATTCCCAAGGCTCCTTCTAAACACACATGAGACTATCTACCTATTCTAATTCCATATTTATATGTGAATAGCTTAGGCAGACGCATTAACAAACACCTATCCTTGAATATGTGAACTTTATGTTCTATTCCTAACAACATAAATAAACACATTTTCCTGCTCTAATCTAATCCAATAAACCTCTTCCAAGCATTCATTCAATTTATAAATCATGCAACTGGTGATCAAGCAAAGCAAGCATTAAGCACAAGCAAAAGAAAGAATAAAAACTGTCTCATTCATAAAAGTAATAACAAAATTAGGGTTACATGGTTCAGCTACTTCGTAGCCTAGACTGGGAGTTTAGTTACACATAGCAATCACGTTTACTCTTCCTAACATAATCATTCCTAAAAAGTGAGAAAGAGTTAACCGATTTTTCGCTCTTTATCTCACTTTCCGGATGTTGATCTTGAACTTCCGTGTTGCTTCTCGCAGTAGTCTCTTGTTCTGAATCCAGCCAAAAGTCCTTTCAACATCTCAAAACTTCATACTTATAGGCTTCTATGAGAAATGACCAAAACGCCCTTGAACAGCAGGTAGAATTCGTCCTGATCGGTCACTGGCGACAAGTCTGGTGACATAAGCCTTTTATCGCCAGACACTACCGAACCTTGCTCTTTGGAATTGCTGAATACGCTCGCTGGCTCTTGTCACCAGCAGCTACAGTGTCGAACTCCTTCAAAGTCTTTAAATCGTTTGTTGGCGACAAGGCTGGCGACATAAAGGCCTTGTCGCCAGATGCTTCAGTGTAGTGTTCTCCTGCTTCTGTCTTCGATCGACCTTGTTTCTCAGAACTTCGACTTTTTGACCATATAATCTCGATTATCGTTCTTTTACCTATTCAACCCAATCACCTGAAACATCCTAACAAATTCATCAAATAACCATATAATACTCTGGATTCATCATAGAAGCTTAAGAATTAATAGGAAAAATTCATATAAGTTAAAGACTTATCACAACCCCAAACTTAAACCTTTGCTTGTCCTCGAGTAAGCAATAAAGTACAAGTTGAACTTAATTAAGACAGAATAATATTTAAACATCCCGAAAACAACCCAGTATTAACCCAAAATAACCTAGCCACTTTCCTAGGACACACGATGACATTTAGCATATGCCACAAGCATTTAAACCTCTAAGTGGCCCTAGAGGAGAAGTTATAGTCTCCTGAGGGTTTACCTAGTACGACATCCACAAACATATTGCATCCCAATAATTCAGAACAAGAGCATAACCAAATCATCAGATTTATAATTTCTGTATGAAAAGAACAATAGAACACAATCAGCACCAGCTTCAAACCTTATTCACCCTACTAGGATATTTTTTTCTTTTAACCACCTTTTCAGAAAGTCTAACTCCTTATTCGCGCAAGCGTAGGAATCTAGTTCGCTTTGATCTACTCTTCTCAGATTTCACTCAAGTATTTTCTCTCTGATCCTAGAGACTCTCAACAATACTAAGTAGTATGAATGTTGACAGAATGCCGTGAACTACTTAGATTCAAATTTAGTGTAAGGAAACAAAGAATAGTGAACTTTAGCCTCGTGACCAATAGAATTGCTAAGATGCGGCATGGCACTTAGAGATCTCTAGGTGCTGGACTAACTTGGCTCCATGTGAGTCAGTGGGTCTTTTCAAGGTTCTGCGAGGTTAGGCTCGGCTTTGAAAAAAAATGGATTATTGGGGAGATACAAAATTGAACTCGTGAATGGCTTCACCCCCAACTTGAACTCTTTCATCTTCTGATCACAATATTTTTCTTGTTCAAAATTTTCCATCACTTTTCTCTGAGCAGCAAAAATACTATGCACTTCTTTTTTTTTTTTACACAGAATAATAGAAAGTGCATAATTCTTCAATAATTTTCTAACCTTCCAAAAATTAATAATCTAATCTTTCAGAAATTCCAGCTGCACACCATCTCTTCCTGTACCCCCAACTTATTTTCTTGAGTGCCTTTCACGAGTTCCCAAGGAGGTAAGTGTTTAGAACTAGAGTTTCGGCTTCGAATTTCTCCGAATTTCGGCCTCGAATTCTTGGCTTGGATTGGATAAGGACCAGGAAATAGCTTCAGAGTGTTTGGCTTCAACTTGGCTTTGGATTTCACTCAGACAAGTTTTTAGGATATGCTTTAGGCCTAGACTGTTTCGTGGCTCGCTCTTACTCACGATGTCCAAATCATTCCCCACATTTTGCCTTGCTACCTAGTGTACCCATGCACTTGAGGAACACCTGCCAAAACCAACAACCCTATCGAGGGATTCTAATGCACAAAAATTAGTAGAATAGTGTATGTGAAGTGAAGAATAAAATGAATTCTCTCAAAAATAAACATATCAAGGATCAAAATCTCACTAGGGTATCTCCACTACATGTTCCCAATTGCCTACTCAAACAGATCATTAGAATTTCTAAAGCTGGTGTATTATTAGTTTCAGGCGAATAAAGAACGAAGCTATTCCAAATAACTGTCTATTATTCAGCTCAACATAATCAATATAAAACCTGAAAAATAATTAAATATCCAAACTGCTCCAGTACCTGAATCAAGTAATGCATAATGCTCAATTTATAACATAATATCTCACCCCCAACTAAAACTGTACATCGTCCCTGATGTACCACAAACATATAGAATGAGATAAATATATAGAAAGTACAAAATCTGTGAGCAAATAACATCCACCACACTAGTGCCAACCAACCATAAGTAACCTACAGAGGCAGGAAAACATAAAAACAGCACAAGATAAATAGCATATAGAAAAGAGATAGTCAACTGTGCTCAATCTGCAAATCGAGCATTGATCTGGGCCTGCAATGCCTCAATCTTAGCTTCCAAGGCTGTCTGTCTCGCCTTGAATTGAGCAATCTCTTCCTTGTCTTCTTCGCGGTTCTTCGCCATAGTTTCCAACATAGCAGCTTGAAAGCGAACCAACTCCTGCTGAGTAGCTACAGTCTGCTGAAGTAGAGTCTCTAAAGGTGTAGGAGCAGAAGTGTGAGGAGAACTGGTAGAACCTGGCTGGCTGGAGGATGCAGAGGAGGAACCGGACCCCCGAGATCTCTTTTCTTGACGAGCACGCTCTCTCACATTCAGAAGAGGAGGCATGGCTCTCTTACCTCGAACATAATTGACAGTCTTGAAGGAGATCACGGAATGAGTGATCATGTGATCGCCGGCACCATCAACATCCAATCCTGTCTCCCTATAGAAACCAGTGATAAGGGAAGGAAAAATAATAGATTGGTGACCGAGCTTACCATCAAGCTGCTGAGAGAGCTGAAGTGAGATGAGACGCCCCAAGTTGATAGCATGCCCATTCTTCAAAAAATAAAGCACTCGGACCCTATCGAGAGTCAGACCACGTCTGCCCACTGGAGTGATGGAATAGGAGCAGAAGATGTTCCATACTTGAGCTTCATAGCATAAATCCTCTGTCCCAGTGTATTGGGCATCAGCTGTGTGGTCTGGACCACAGAGGTCCTGTAGAAGCATCCTCTCAAGCATTCGTTGAATCTCATCCGACCACCCAAAAGTGTAGTTGGGACACTCAGTCTCAGGAATCCCATAATATTCATTGATCATATCTTCAGTGAAAGAAGTTAGTGTTCCTTGTACTGTAGCCCAACCAGTCATTCTAATGCTCAGACCATCTGTATTTATGTAAAATTCCTTTACCACGGCAAGGTTGGAGGGCGGTCTTGCATCAGCCAACTGTAACCAACCTCTCTGAGCAAGAATGTTTCTCCACCCCAATTGCTGCAGCAGGTCCTCATTAATGCCTTTTTCTTCCACAATTTGGGAATTCTCAACAGCTCTCCTTCTATCTTCAATCCATTTCCGACGTTGGTCTTCCATCATTTCCTCGTCATTCCTTCGGCGTTGATCAGCTCTTGCTTCATCTGGAGCACTACGACGAAAGAATCTGGAGTTACCGCAACTGTAAAAATACAACAAAAGCAAGTCATTAGATGGAAAGTGCCTAAAAGATGCCTACAGAATTTCAAAATCAATGCAAAGGCAATTGCAGAGTGAAAATGGAGTTTATGATGAAGTAAAGTGAGCATAAAACAAGCTCCAATAATCACTACACCAATTATCCCATGTGAAAACGATATATCAACCCAATTTGAAAAAAATTTCAAAACAATTTACTTACCTTCCCTGTATTACACAAATCAGCCCAACAAATACTATACACTTAAATAAGGCCAAAACATAATGTTTTTTCATTGGGGCATTTCATCGAACATTTGGAAAGTGCCTCCAAATAAATCAACTCAAGGAAAAATTGAACCCACCAGCTGATTGGAAACACTCACTAATGCACTCCTATAGCAAACAAGTATGAAAACAACTCTTAATCTCATGGAGGCATTTTATGGAACATGTCATGGGCATGATGAAAAATGAGATTTAAACATAAAATTGGCATGATGAATGCACCCAACGGACATGTATGGCAGCTCTAACATCTTAAAATGCGAAATTGAAGTCTCTACCATTAAATTCTAACAAAATTTCACCTAAACCCTAACTCACCATTCATGAATTGGTGAATAGAGGAAAGGGGGGAGAAAGACATACCTCATTGCAGTAGAGAGAGGAAGGGGAAGAGAATGGAGGAAGAAAAAGAGCTGGTCGGAGCTGCAGTGGACGGCAGTGAAGGTTCGGCAGTGTGTGTTTTCGGCAGAGGGTGTTGTGTGGTGAGGGCAGTGTGTGGTTTCGTGTGTGTGTTTGAGCTGGTGAGGTGAGTGTGTTGTGTGTGAGTTGTGAGAGAGTGGGCGAGAGAAGAGAAGAAATTGGCGTACCTGCGCGCGCCACTCTGATGTATGCTTGTTGTCGCTCTCTGGCGACAAGGAGTTTATGTCACCAGCGCTGAGGACAGAGCGCGTGAATTAACGATCGTTGGCGACATAGCTGGCGACATAAGGGCTATGTCGCAAACACGGACCAAAAATTGAGTCTTCGGAGCCATCTGAGTCGTTCGCAGGTGACAAGCGTGGCAACATGAAGGCTTGTCACCAGAAGCGTCCGAACCTGCACAATCTGCACAATTTTTTTTTAACACACCCAACAAAGAAAAATAATTGAAAAATAACATATAAACATAAGTAAAAATAAAAGAAACTCAATCCGAATGTGAAGAACAAAAATATTGGGTTGCCTCCCAACTAGCGCCTTGTTTAACGTCGTGGGCTCGACCATGCTGGGTTATATTTCTCATCCAAGTACTATACGGTAGCAACTGGAACATCCCTATCACCTCCATAATAAAATTTCAGCCTCTGACCATTGACCGTGAATTTGTTGCCATCATTCTCATCTTCCACTTCAATGACACCATTTTCATGTACATGATGAACTCGAAAAGGTCCCGACCACCGAGACTTGAGTTTTCTAGGAAAAAGTTTCAAACGTGAGTTATAAAGTAGAACTTGCTGACCTGGAGTGAACTCACGACGCATAATGTGCCGATCATGCCACTTCTTTGTTCTTTCTTTATATAGCTGAGAGTTCTTGTAGGCTTCGAGTCGGAGTGCATCCAATTCTTCTAGTTGTAAGAGCCTTTTCTCTCTAGCTGGCTTGAGGTCAAAATTTAGGTATTTGATTGCCCAGAAAGCCTTATGTTCCAACTCCACAGGTAGATGACAATTCTTCCCATAAACTAATCGGAATGGAGACATCCCAATCAGTGTCTTGAATGCTGTGCCATATGCCCAAAGAGCGTCATCTAACTTTGAATTCCAATCTTTTCGTGCACGACTCACCATCTTCTCAAGAATGACCTTAAGCTCTCGATTGGAGACCTCTACCTGACCACTAGCTTGGGGATGATAAGGAGTGGTGATCTTATGTTTTACCCCATATTGTGCCAATAACGTGTCAATGAGATGGTTGCAAAAGTGTGTGCCCCCATCACTGATTATTGCTCTTGGAGTCCCAAACCTCACAAAAATATGACTCTTGAGAAACTTTTGTACCACCTTCCCATCATTTGTTGGGGTTGCAATGGCTTCAACCCACTTGGAGACATAATCAACAGCGACCAAAATGTACTCATTCTTGTTGGATGGGGGAAAGGGTCTCATGAAGTCAATGCCCCAAACATCAAATATCTCTACCTCAAGAATACCTTTCTGAGGCATCTCCCACTTCTTGGAAATATTACCTGTGCGTTGACAACGATCACATCTCTCGATGAATGCACGTGTGTCCTTGAACATGGTAGGCCAATGGAAACCTGATTGAAGAATTTTTGCAGCTGTCTTGTCTGTAGAAAAATGTCCCCCATATTCCGATGAATGACAGCGGTGTATAACCTGCTCAGCTTCTTCACAAGGAACACATCTACGTAAAATATTGTCAGCACACCTACGGAAAACAAAAGGTTCATCCCACACATACCTCAAAGATTCATGAAAGAATTTCTTCCTCTGATGTGGGGAGAGGTCATCTAGAGAAACCTTCGAAACTATGTAGTTGACATAATCCATCCGCATACCATGGAGCCTGTGCTGCTTGTAATGAATAAAGTCGTTCATCTGGGAAGCTCTCATTGATGTCCATAGTAGTCTCTAGAGGAAGGTGTTCCAACCTAGACAAATGATCTGCAACTTGATTTTCAGTTCCTTTACGATCTTTAATTTCCAAATCAAATTCGTGCAGCAATAAAACCCAACGAATTAGTCTAGGCTTACTATCTTTCTTTTCTACCAAATACCTGATAGCTGCATGGTCAGTAAAAATAACAACTTTAGACCCTATCAGACAAGATCTAAATTTATCAACTGCAAAGACCACAGCTAATAATTCCTTCTCTGTAGTGGTGTAGTTTCACTGAGCATCATTCAATGTACGACTGGCATAATAGATGGTGTGGAATACACGATCGCATCTTTGACCTAAAACAGCTCCAACTGCATAATCACTTGCATCGCACATTAGTTCAAAAGGAAGGTCCCAGTTTGGTGAAATAATCACCGGAGCAGAGACCAATTTATTTTTCAAAGCATTGAAAGTCTGCAGACAATTATCATCAAACTGAAAATAATTTTCTTTCTCCAACAACATACTCAGAGGTTTAGAAATTTTGGAAAAATCACGAATAAATCTTCTATTAAATCCTGCGTGACCCAAGAAACTCCTAACAGCTTTAACAGAAGATGAGGGAAGAAGTTTTTCTATCACCTCAATTTTTGCTCTATCCACTTCTAGACCTTTGGCAAACACCTTATGCCTTAAGACTATCCCCTCTGTGACCATAAAGTGACACTTTTCCCAATTTAAGACTAAATTAGTCTCCTGACATCGCTTTAACACGAGACCTAAATTTTCTAGACAATGATCAAAAGATGTCCCAAAGACTAAAAAACCATCCATAAATATTTCCATGTATTTTTCAATCATGTCAGAAAAAATGGCCATCATACATCTCTGAAAAGTGGCAGGGGCATTACATAAACCGAAAGGCATTCTCCTATAAGTAAAAGTGCAATAAGGGCAAGTGAAAGTGGTCTTTTCCCGATCTTCTGGAGCTATGGCTATCTGATTATATCTTGAATACCCATCTAGAAAGCAATAAAAGGAATGACCCCCCAACCTATCCAACATCTGATCAATAAAAGGTAATGGGAAGTGATCTTTCCTAGTGGCTTTATTTAGCTTCCTATAATCTATACAGACACGCCACCCAGTAACTACTCTCTGAGGAATCAACTCATTTTTCTCATTAGCTACTACAGTCATACCACCCTTTTTAGGCACACATTGGACAGGACTCACCCATGCCGAATCAGAAATAGGATAGATAATACCTGCATCCAGTAGCTTGAGAACCTCCTTTTTCACCACCTCTTACATGTTGGGATTTAATCTCCTCTGTGCTTCAATTGAGGGTTTGTGGTTCCCCTCCATCTGAATCTTGTGCATACACAGAGAGGGGCTAGTCCCCCTAATATCTGTAAATTTCCAACCTATTGCTTTCTTGTATTGCTTGAGAACCTCAAGCAATTTGTCTTCCTGCTCATGGGTTAGTTTGGGATATATAATGATAGGTAAAGTGGAAGAATCACCCAAAAATGCGTACCTTAAATGCTCTGGGAGTTGTTTCAGCTCCAACACTGGTGGTTCTTCTATGGATGGCTTTGGTTGATTTGAGGTTAACGCCACCTCACACTGCATTGTCTCTTGGTAGGGACTTTGGTCTAATTCCAAAGCTACTGCAGCTGCTTCCTCTCTTTCTTCTATCATATTAGTTAAAGCAGCCTCCAATGCATCCATAAACAAACAATCTTCTACAATCAATTCCTGTGGATCTTCCTGGACGGTAGAAATCCTCATACACTCTGGGTCTTCTGTGGGGTACTTGAGGGCATTGAAAACATTAAATTTTATCTTCTCATTTTCCACCCTCATCACCAGCTCACCTTTTTGAACATCTATAACAGCTCTACCAGTGGCCAAAAATGGCCGTCCCAAGAGAAGTGGTACCTCTAAATCAGCCTCCATGTCTAGAACAATAAAATCTGCGGGATAAATAAATTTTCCCACCTTAAACAAAATATCTTCTATGACACCCTTTGGCTTCTTCAGGGATCTATCAACTAACTGCAGTGTCACCGATGTAGGCTTGCAATTTCCTAGACCCAATTTTTGAAAGACTGAAAAGGGCATCAAATTGATGCTGGCCCCTAAAACACATAGAGCTTTTTCTGAAAATTGATCTCCAATGGTGCATGGTATGACAAAGCTCCCTGGATCTTTTAATTTCTAGGGGAGGTTCCTCTAGAGTATGGCGCTACACTCCCTTGTGAGGGCCACAGTCTCATAATCACCCAGCTTCCTTTTCTTAGACAGAATGTCTTAAATAAACTTCACATAGCTTGGCATCTGCTCTAAGGCTTCAACAAAAGGAATATTTATCTCCAATTTCTTGAAGACATCCAGGAATCTCTTGAATTGCTGATCCAACTTCTTTTTCTTCAACTGATTAGGGAAAGGAGGTGGTGGTACTATGTCAGCCAATTTACCCTTTTGGGGTGCCTTGACTTTTGGATCTTGAGTCTCTGTAGTGACCCCCAACTCAATCTTCTCATTGCTCCCCTCCTCTTTTTCATCCGGGGGTATACCCCCTCTCTTTTCTGTGGTTTTTTCTTTTGGCTCTATCTCATTCAGAACTCTCCCATTTCTGAAGGTGACCGCTTTCACAGACTCTTTCTAATCCTTGGGATTATTCTGGGTATTACTGGGTAAAGCCCCAGCTTGACGATCTTGCATTGCTTGAGCCAATTGACCAACCTGAACTTCCAGATTCCAAATGGAGGCCTTGGTATTGTTATTGTCCACTTGTTGAGCTTGCATGAATTGAGTCTGAGTCTACATCAACTGTTGTTGTGACTTGACCAGTTGAGCAAGCAGGTCATTTGTGGTAATCTTTTTCTCTGCCGGAGCTTGAGATGAAAAACCTGGCGGTGTGTGCTGCTTTGCAAAAGTGCCTTGAGGTGCTTTTCCCATTGGTTGATGAACTGTGTTAGAATCTTGCTTCCACCCAAAATTTAGGTGACTTTTCCAACCTGGGTTATAAGCCTGCGAATAGGGGTTATTGAAAGAAGATTTATTAGAGACAAAATTTACCTCTTCCGCAGAGCCCTCAGTTTCTTGTTTGCAGCTGCAATTCTCCACATTGCATCTTCAACTGCATTGACATCTGAAATGCTTAGTGAATCCACTTTCTTAGTCAATGCCTCTAGCTGAGCAGCTAATTTGTCATAATGACTCACTTCATGAACCCCGGCTACTCTCTTTTGTGGGTTGCGTTCTGATTCCCACTGGACACTCATTGTCATATCTTTAATTCTCTGGTATGCATCTTCATACATCATATTGGCAAGTGATCCACCAGCAGCCGCATCCAACACCGAACGCGTAGTAATATGCAAACATGAATAGAAAATTTGCATAATAATTTCATCAGCTAAACCATGGTGTGGACATTTTCTTACCAACTCCTTTATATGCTCCCAAGCCTCATAAAGTGTTTCTCCATCTCCCTGACGGAAGGTAGTTATCTCATGTCTGAGGCATGCAGTTTTGGCTGGTGGAAAGTATTTTGCCAAAAATTGTTTCACTAACTGGTCCCTAGTGGCAATTGACCCATTGGGCAGCGATTCCAGCCAACTCCATGCCTTGTCTTGCAAAGTGAATGGGAACAATCTCAAAAGTACAGCTTCTTTTGAAACTCTATTTGTCTTGAAAGTTCCACAGATTGCAAGAAACTTTTTCAGATGTTGATTGGAGTCTTCATTCGAGAGCCCATGGAATTGACAGGAATGCTGGAGCAAGCTGATTGTGGAAGTCTTGCTTTCAAAGGAAGCCGCTTCCACTGGTGGAGGAATAATGCTCTGATGAATCCCTTTCAGAGATGGTGCTATAAATTCCCTCAAGGTGAGGTGCTGCTGAGCTTCCTCTCTACCTTGTTCCGCCATTCGTTATTGTCGCAGTCTATCACGTAGAATTCTCTTTAGTTCCAGAAAAGGATCAATGAGGTCAATGTTTGAACTCCGAGTTCTACGCATAAACGACAACTATGCAAATACAAAAATAAAAGAATTTAAAAGCCTAAAGTATAGAGATTAAAAGAATTAATACTAAGAATATAGCCGTAGTCCCCTGCAATGGCACCAAAAACTTGATGTCAAAAATCCTAATAATATAAAGTGATGCAATTACTAAGATTCTCTACACGCAAGTGCACGTGATCAAGTAGTGAAGTGAATTAAATTCAGGTTGTCGAACCCATAGGGACTAATGGTAATCTAAGATCAATTCTATAAAATTCCCTATAATTAAGCGTAAGATTTATGAGAGCAATTAATATGAAAAGTCAAACAAAACTGATTTCTTAAGGTAAGGATTCAATATAGAGCTTAAATTCTAGGTCTACGAATTCACCTCACCAGTAACCCATCATGCCTAATATGTCAACAAGCTTTTATTCTTATTCTCAAGGTTTACTATTCCCTAAGGCTCCTTCCGAACACACATGAGACTATCTACCTATTCTAATTCCATATTCCTATGTGAATAGCTTAGGCAGACGCATTAAGAAACACCTATCCTTGAATATGTGAACTTTATGTTCTATTCCTAACAATATAAATAAACACATTTTCTTGCTCTAATCTAATCCAATAAACCTCTTCCAAGCATTCATTCAATTACTAAATCATGTAATTAGTGATCAAGCAAAGCAAGCATTAAGCACAAGCAAAAGAAAGAATAAAAACTGTCTCATTCATAAAAGTAATAACCAAATTAGGGTTACATGGTTCGGCTACTTCGTAGCCTAGACTGGGAGTTTAGTTACACATAGCAATCATGTTTACTCTTTCTAATATAATCGTTCCTAAAAAATGAGAAAGAGTTCACCGATTTTTCGCTCTTGATCTCGCCTTCCGGATGTTGATCTTGAACTTCCGTGTTGCTTCTCGCAGTAGTCTCTTGTTCTGAATCCAGCCAAAAGTCCTTTCAACATCTCAAAACTTCATACTTATAGGCTTCTATGAGAAATGACCAAAACGCCCTTGAACAGCATGCGGAATTCGCCCTAATCGGTCACTAGCAACAAGTCTGGTGACATAAAGCTCTTGTCGCCAGACAGTACCGAACCTTGCTCTTTGGAATTACTGAATACGCTAGCTGGCGACAAGGCTGGAGACATAAGGCTCTTGTCGCCAGCAGCTACTGTGTCGAACTCCTTCAAAGTCTTTAAATCGTTTGTTGGCGACAAGGCTGGCGACATAAAGGCCTTGTCGCCAGACGCTTTAGTGTAGTGTTCTCCTGCTTCTGTCTTCAATCGACCTTGTTTCTCAGAGCTTCGACTTTCTGACCATATAATCTCGATTATCGTTCTTTTACCTGTTACACTCAATCACCTGAAACATCCTAACAAATTCATCAAATAACCAGATAATACTCTGGATTCATCACAGAAGCTTAAGAATTAATAGTGAAAATTTATATAAGTCAGAGACTTATGAGTTGCCCTTTGACAGTATTTCTTCGCCCGAGACCTTCTGGATTTACCAGAGGCTTGTCCTTTTGAAAAGTTTCAGGTTGCCCTTCGGCAGTATATCTTCGCCCAAGACCTTCTGGATTTACGAGAGGCTTGCCCTTTGGCATTTTTTTGGGTTGCCCTTTGGCAATATGTCTTCGCCCGAGACCTTCAGGATTTACCAGAGTCTTGCCCTTTGGCTTTTTTTTGGTTTCCCTTTGGCAGTATGTCTTCGTCTGAGACCTTCTAAATTTACAAGAGGCTTTCCCTTTGGTAATTTTTCACGTTTCCCTTTGGCACTATGTCTTCGCCCGAGACCTCCTTGATTTACTAGAGGCTTACCCTTTGAAATTTTTTGGGTTGCCCTTTAGCAGTATGTCTTCGCTCGAGACCTTCTGGATTTACCAGAGGTTTGCCCTTTGGCAATTTTTTGGGTTGCCCTTTGGCATTATGTCTTCGCCCAAGACCTTCTGGATTTACCAGAGGCTTACCCTTTGGCAATTTTTCACGTTTCCCTTTGGCACTATGTTTTGCCCGAGACCTCCTTGATTTACTAGAGGCTTACCCTTTTCAAATTTTTCGGGTTGCCCTTTAGCAATATGTATTCGCTCGAGACCTTCTGAATTTACGAGAGGCTTGCCCTTTGAAATTTTTCAGGTTGCGCTTCGGCAGTATATCTTCGCCCAATACCTTCTGGATTTACGAGAGGCATGCCCTTTGGCATTTTTTAGGGTTGCCCTTTGGCAGTATGTCTTCGCCCGAGACCTTCTGGATTTACCAGAGTCTTACCCATTGGCATTTTTTAGGTTTCCCTTTGGCAGTATGTCTTCGTCCGAGACCTTCGGGATTTACCAGAGGCTTTCCCTTTGGCAAATTTTCACGTTTCCCTTTGGCACTATGTCTTCGCCCGAGACCTCCTTGATTTTTTAGAGGCTTACCCTTTGGAAACTTTTCGGGTTGCCCTTTAGCAGTATGTCTTCGCTCGAGACCTTCTGGATTTACCAAAGGCTTGCCCTTTGGCAATTTTTCAGGTTGCCCTTTAGCACTATGTTTTCGCCTAAGACCTTCTGGATTTACCAGAGGCTTGCCCTTTGGCAATTTTTCGGGTTGCCATTTGGCAGTATGTCTTCGCCCGAGACCTTCTGGATTTACTAGAGGCTTGCCCTTTGGCAATTCTTCAGGTTGCCCTTTGGCAAAATGTCTTTGCCCGAGACATTCTGGATTTACCACAGGCTTGCCCTTTGGCAATAGGTCTTCGCCCGAGACCTTCTGGATTTTACCAGAGGCTTGCACTTTGGCAACTTTTCGGGTTTCTCTTTTGCACTATGTCTTCGCCAGAGACCTCCTGAATTTTCCAGAGGCTTGCCCCTTGGCAATTTTTCAGATTGCCCTTTGGCAGGATGTCTTCGCCCAAGACCTTCTGGATTTACCAGAGGCTTGCCCTCTGACAATTTTTTGGGTTGCCCTTTGGCAATCGGTCTTCGCCCGAGACCTTCAGTATTTACCAGAGGCTTGCACTTTGGAAATTTTTCCGGTTTCTCTTTTGCACAATGACTTCGCCCGAGACCTTATGGATTTACCTGAGGCTTGCGCTTTGCCAAATTTACGGGTTGTCCTTTGGCAGTATGTCTTCGCCCGAGACCTTCTGGATTTACCAGAGGCTTGCCCTTTAGCAATTTTTCGGGTTGCCCGTTGGTAGTATGTCTTCGCCCGAGACCTTCTGGATTTACTAAAGGATTGCCCTTTGGCAATTTTTCGGGTTGCCCTTTGGTAGTATGTCTTCGCCCAAGACCTTCTGGATTTAACAGAGGCTTTCTCTTTGGCAAAATTTCAGGTTTCCCTTTGGCAGTATGTCTTCGCCTGAGACCTTCTGGATTTACCACAAGCTTGCCCTTTGAAAATTTTTCGGGTTGCCCTTTGGGAGTATGTCTTCGCCCCAGACCTTCTAGATTTACCAGAGGCTTGCCCTTTGGCAGTTTTTTGGGTTGCCCTTTGGCAATATGTCTTCGCCCGAGACCTTGTAGATTTACCAAAGCCTTACCCTTTGGCAATTTTTCTTGTTTCCCTTTGGCAATATGTCTTCGCTGGAGACCTTCTAGATTTACCTGAGGCTTGCCCTTTCGCAATTTTTTGGGTTGCCCTTTGGCAATATGTCTTTGCCCGAGACCTTCTGGATTTACTAGAGGCTTGCCTTTTGGCAATTTTTCGGGTTGCCCTTTGGTAATATGTCTTCGCCCGAGACCTTCTGGATTTACCAGAGGCTTGCCTTTGGCAATTTTTTGGGTTCCCCTTTGACAATGTGTGTAGTATTATGGAGAGGCGTAGTATAAGCAAAAAGATTTGTTTTATTGCGTTAAGGTGGGGCCTAGTTAAAAACCTTTTTTGGGGAAAAGAGTTCCCGCTATTACAATTATTGCGCTGTATTCAAAATTGGTAGCTTTTGAGGTGGTGTATGTTCCAACTATGTTCTACTTCCTTCCCTTCTTTAATGAGTAGCTTGTAGGACCCTTTCTCGGATGCTCGTGCCACTTGCTATGGTCCTTTCCTTCTTTCGGCCAGCTTTCCATAAGCTTGATTTTTCGTGTTCTGGAATACTCTTCTGAGTACCGAGTCTCCCGGTTGGAAGGCTCGGGCCTTGACTTTTTTTTTGTACTGCCTTGCTATCCCCATTTGGTATTCAGCTATTATTTGTCGATCACTCTCTCTTTTTTCGTCCGAGGTATCTCTTTCAAAGTTTAGGACATGTTCGTTGGCCCTTCCATTTAGTCTTTCTTATGGTGATAGGATTTCTTTTGGGAGTACTGCTTCTGTTTCGTAGACCATCGAGAAGGGGGTTTGCAGTGTTGAAGTTCTGGGGTTGTTCTGAATGCCCAGAGGACTTCAGGAAGGGCTTCGGGCCAGAGTCCTTTGGCTCCCTCCAGTTTTTTCTTGAGAGAATCTACCAACGCTTTGTTGGAGGCTTCTGCTTGACCGTTAGCCTGGGGATACCTTGGGGTTGAGTACACGAGTTTTATGTTTAGCTAGCTGCAGAAATCTTCCAGGGTCTATGCTATGAATTAGGGATCGTTGTCGGTGATAATTTCCTGCGGTATGCCAAATCTACAGATGATGTGTTTCTAAATGAATTTTTGTACTTCTTACTCTCTGACCCTTTCTAGTGCTTCAGCTTCTATCCACTTCGTAAAGTAGTCGGTTACCATCAGGATATACCTCTTTCGACCATGGGTGGATATTTGGAAGGGTCCGATAATGTCCATACCCCATTTGTCGAATGGCCAAGGAGAGGTGATGCTATGCAGAGTCCCGACAGGGAGATTAGAGTAGTTAGCGTGTCTCTGGCACTTGTCACATTTCTTTACCAGTTCGGCCGCATCCGTCTTCATAGTTGGCCAGTAGTATCCAGCCATATGCGCTCTGAATGCTAGGCTTTTACCTCCCGAGTGATTTTCGGCCGATCCTTCGTGAAGTTCTTTTAGTACCAGTTCGGCCTCAGAAAGGGAGATGCAGTTTAGAAAGGGGCCTCCTATGGATCTTTTGAAGAGAATACCCCCGATGATGCAGAATCTGGCAGCTTGAGCTTTCTTGCTTCTGCTTTGTCTTCGGGTACTTGTCCATGATTGATGTAGCTTAGGATGGGGGCTCTCCAGTCGCTCTATTCTATAGCCATGGCTTCCTCGTATTCGATGTCTGTTTTAGGGAGGAAGGCATATACAATTGGTCCCGTTAGCTCGTCTTTCTTCATTGATGCTCCGAGGTTCATCATAGCGCCCGCCCTTTCATTTTCTTCTCTCGGGATCTGTTTTATCTCGGCCCTTTGGAAGCGCTTCATGAGTTATTTAGCTATTTTTAAGTACTTGGCCATTTTCTCGTTTCAGGCCTGGTATGTGCCTCTTATTTGATAGACCACTAGTTGGGAGTCGCATTTGATTGTTAGATTGTGCGCCCCACTTTCTTTTGCTACCCTTAATCTCCAATCAGGGCTTCGTATTCAGCTTCGTTATTAGTGGCAGGAAATTCGCATCGGATAGCTTGAAGGATCGGAGGTAAATTTGGGGGGCGGAGACATACGCCCAGGCCACTGCCGCTCTTTCTGCTGGCTTCATCTACTTCTAATACCCACTCTTCGATCGAGGATGTTACCAAATGGTTTACTTCGGCCTCAGCTGCTTCAGTTGGCGTGGTTTCCTCGAAGTCATCAAGGAAATCTGCAAGGGCTTGAGATTTGATTGCCTTTTTCCCTTCGAACGATATGTCGTGTTCGCTGAGTTCTAGGGCCCACTTCATCAATCTTCCCGATTTCTCAGGGGAGTGTAATGTGCTTCGCAGAGGTAAAGATGTTATCTCCACAATCGGGTGCCCTTGGAAGTAGGCTCGAAGCTTTCTTGCAGCGAACACTAAGCTCAGAATTGCCTTCTCTAGGGTTGGATACTTTGCTTCTGCCGAGGTTAGAGTTTTGCTTGCGAAGTATACAGGCTGTTGCTTTCCTCCTATTTCCTTGGCTAGGACACTACTCACTGCAATCTACGAATTTGATAGATACAGGTATAGTTTCTCATTAACTTCTAGTTTGGCTAGGAGTGGAGGGCCGGTCAGGAAATCCTTAATGGCGGCTAGGGTCGTTCTGCAATTCTCGGTCCATTCAAACTCTTTGGATTTTTTCAAGGCCTCAAAGAATGGTTGAAACTTCTCCGATGCCTTTGGGATGAATCTGGTTAAGGCTGCCAGTCTCCTAGTGAGTTTTTGCACGTCTTTCTTATTTAGAGGTTCTGCTATGTTCAGAATTGGCTTGATCTGGTCTGGGTTGGCTTCAATCCCATTCTTCGTAACTAGATACCCCAAGAATTTTCCTGTTTTGACCCCGAATTGACATTTGGTGGGGTTAAGTTTCATATTGTACTTCCGGAGGGTCTCGAATGCTTGACTCAAGTGGTGAACGTGTTGGCTTACTTCCTTTGACTTCACCAGCATGTCGTCGATATACACTTCCATCATTTTCCCCAGTTTATCGGCGAACATTTTGTTCATGAGTCTTTGATAAGTGGAGCCAGCACTATTCAGCCCAAAGGGCATTACCTTGTAACAATAGATGCCCCACTCGGTGATGAAGACAGTTTTTTCTTGGTTGCTGGGGTGCATTATTATCTGATTATAGCCGGAGTACGCATCCATAAAACTTAGCATCTCGTATCCCGCGGTCGCGTCTATGGTGAGATCAATGTGTGGTAGTGGGAACGGATCTTTTGGACAAGCTTTATTTAGATCTGTGAAGTCGATGCATACTCTCCATTTCTCGTTATTTTTCTTGACGACCACCACGTTCGCGAGCCAGTCCGGGTACTGGACTTCTCTAATCGACCCATTCGCGAGGAGTTTTTCCAGTTCTTCATTAATGATCTCGTTTCGCTCTTGGGCGAACCTTCTCCGCTTTTGTCTCACTGGCTTCATGCCGTCCTTCAAATTCAGTTTGTAAGTAATGATTGCTGCATCGATTCCAGTCATGTCTTTGTGTGACCAGGCGAAGCAGTCTTGGTTGGCTTTGAGGAAGATTGTCAGCTCTTCCCTTTCTATTCCCTCTAGCATGACGCCAATTTGCACCGCTCTCTCCCCTTTCTGATCCAGTGGTATTTCGTCCACTTCATGTTTGGCCGGCTCTTGGGGTGCCTTCGGCCGGGGCTATGATTGCTATACTTCTGCCGCTTTTTGTTTCAAGTAGTTAGCATAGCATTCTTTGGATGCGCTTTGCTCCCTTCTTATCTGTTTGATCCCGTGTGGAGTTGGGAATTTGATGAGTTAGTGGTATGTAGATGCTATAGCTTTCATCCCGTGGATCCAGGGCCTTCCTAAGATCACATTATAGGCTGAACTTGAGCTTATTATCAGGAAGGTGGTATGGAGGTTTATTCCTTCTGCATATACCGGTAGCTCGATTTCGCCAATGGTGGTGGTGGCTTTGGCGTCGAAGCCGACGAGTGATATGGCCTTCCTGCGCATCATCCTTTCATCTAGCTGTATGTTTCTGAATGTCTCAAGGAATAGGATGTTGGCTGAGCTGCCATTGTCGACCAGTGGTTCTTGGTGGTTTCGCTTCTGATGCTCTATACGTTTTGAGTTTCTCTGAGCTTTCTCTTCGCAGCTGAGCTTGTCAGCCCGCATATGTCGGATCTCCCAACTATCATGTTGATTACTCTCACTTCAGCATTTGCTACTGGGGTCGAGTTTACTCGTTATCGATTTTTGTCGGCTTCGGCCGCAATTTCCTGCCCTTTCTCAGTTAAGTATTTCCGCAGGTGTCCCATTTTGATTATTTATGCTACTTCTCTTTTTAGAGTCCAGCATTCGTCGGTGTTGTGGCCATGGTCCCATGGAATTGGCAGTACCGAGACATATCTTTTCGTGCAGAGGGGTTTTTAGATTTCTCGGGCCACCTGACTCTGTCCCGTAAGGTCTTAAGTACCGTTAGGGCTTGCCTCGTAGGTATGGTGAGGGGATATGGCAGCAGTTTTTTCTTCCTGCGTATGGGATCTGGACCAGTGTAACTCGGCCTGGAGGAGCTGCTGCGGCCGGAGTCCCTTTGGCTTCTTCTATAATCTTCGTTTCGGCCACTGCTATTATGGTCGTTTTGTCCTCGAGAGTTTGAGACGTTTTGCGGTCCCCTATGATTCCGAGGTTGGAATTCTTCTTCATACTCCATCGCATCTTTCGCTCTTTCAGGGACATCTTCGAAGGTCCTAGGCTTTATCAACTTGAGGCATTTGTAAAATTTTGATGTTTTTACGAACTCTTTTATGAAGGCTTTGATGGCACTTTTATCCCTGCAGTCTGGGATGACCATCTTTGTTTCCTTGAACTTTATTACGTACTGCTTGAGGCTTTCGTTTGCTCCCTATCTTAGGTCATAGAGATCATCTACATCTTTTTCTATTCTTCGACTGTCTGAGAAGTGGTTGACGAACTTTGTGGCTAATTATGAGAAAGACTTGATGCTTTTCTCAAGGAGGGCCGAGTACCATCTTCGGGCTGTTCTAGTCAGGGTGGAACCGAAGGCTTTGCACATTATGGCCTCCAAGTCTTCTTCAGGGATATTACATGTCCCCATGCGAGTCTTGTAGTCGGCGATGTGGTCCTCGGGGTCTGTTGTTCCCTCATAAGGTTTCATACTAGGGATGGAGAACCTTTTCGGCATCCTTGTGTCTAGGATCCCAGATGTTAATGGGGTGTTAGAACAGCGCGTTGTTGAAGAGCACATAGTGACCCTTCTACCTGAAGTTCGCCGCACAAGATCTTTTAGCTCTTTGATTTCACGATCACGGCATTTTTCACGGCTTTTCTTGGACTACGTTGGCTTTGTCTGCTCATCATCAAAATTGCTTGAGCTGTTTAGATCTAGGGTTTTACGACTCTCCGTCGATCCGTCGCTTTCCTCAGATGATGCTCTGCTGGAACACTCTTCAAAGTTGAGTCTCTTTTTGCGTAAGGGTGAGTATTTCCGGTTTGTTCGCTTGACTCTTCCCTTAGATTAAGCTTTCTTAGATTCTGCTTCTTACCTTCAAAACTCCTTTTCTTCTTCTGCTTTCTTGAGCATCTCAGTCATGATGGCAAGTTGTTTTTCTGGCGTCTTAGGGGTTTGATCTTCCACATTGACGGTATTGGGATTCACCGGTGCCATGATTGACGAGAGCGAGACGGAGGAATTATCAGGACAATTGGAGATGTTTTTATATTTCAAGAAATCTCAACCTTGTGTGTGAGGTTTCGGGCCCCAAAGTGGGTGCCAAAGTGTGGTGCCAAATAAACCACAGCCAAATATTAGGCTAAGATTGCTTGAATGTGATAGCTTAAAAGCTTTTAGATACAATCGCACAGAGTTAAGATCTAATGAGTCAAAAATCGGATCCTTTTACAATCATCCCTATCCCCTATTTATAGGAGGTATTTGGGTCCTATTTCTATTTGGATTAGGACTCATGTCCTTCTTGAACTTGGTCTCCTTATTGTACTTGGGGATGGATACTTCAATTGTAAATAAATTGGGTTACCGTATGTTAAGCGGATTGGGCTTGGGCTTGGGCTTGTTAATACTGTCTGAAGGGTTACTAGGCTGCGTCATCCTTCTTCGGCCGCAAGTAGTGATTGGGTTTCTTGGGCCTTCTTCGACGGCAGGTAGCGATTGGGTTTCTTAGGCCTTGTTTGGCCGAAAGCCTGATGGGCTTGCTTCGGTCGAATGGGGGTCGACTTGCTTCGGTCGAAGATGGGACTCTTGGTGCTGTTTGAGCTTTGGCCCGATTTACTCGGGCCTTTGAATTTCTTGAGTTGAGGCTTCTGACTTCGTGGTGCCGTAGGTTGTTTTCCCACTATAGTATGTTTTTTTTTGCTTCATTTAGTTCAAGTGTTTTTTGTTTAATGTTTAATAACATTTGCTCTGATATTCAGTTCTTGTAATAATTGTATTTGATGCTTCCTGTGTACATTATATATTGTTTGTTTTTTGGTTAACATATTGTATTCTTTTTGTAAAGATTTTAGTATAGCGTGATTCAGGGACACCATGATCTTTACTTGATTCAGGCTGTTTTCTTTACTTTAATTTACTTCTTTAATGTTTTGTTATTTAGGAATAATATATGGCTAAATCTAGTGGAAATGTTAGAGCAAATTTGAGTGATGGTCTTCCTAAGAAATATTTCATTGAATTTTGCCTTGATGAAGTATACAATGGCTATAGATCTGGATCTACATTGAAACCTACTGCTTGGGTTTGTATTTTAGAAGGACTAGAAATGACAATTGAAAAACGCTTAAATCAAAAGTAGCTAAAAATTGGATGGGATTATATGAAAAAGTAGTTTCAAATTTGGACCAAAATGATAACTACTAGCGGCCATGGATACAATTCATCAACTCATAACATTGACTGGGCCGAAGAAAGATAGGAAGAGTACTTGAAGGCAATCACACTTTAACTCTTATATATCTTATATTCAGTTTTATGTTTATAGTTTTATATTTAGCTGATTAGTGCTATATTTTCTTTATAGACACATCCCGAAGCTAAATAGCTTCGCTATAAGTCTTTAGCTTACTATGAAGAATTAAAACAACTGTTTGGTAAAGTATTAGCTACAAGAGTCGAGAACTTAAGTTCTAGTACGAGAGATATGCCTAAAGTTGACTCTACTTCAACTTCTTTCCCTCGCAGTTAATGAATTTCTTAGATCAATCAATGAAACTAATGATGATGGTCACCATAATCAACAAGATGAATTGGAGGTTCAAGGGAGGGGTAAGAAGAGAAAGAATAAGAAGTCAAAAGAAACTAGTGAAGAAATTCATAGAATAGTTGATGTATTGGAAAATGAAAGAGGACCATCAGTGGAGGAATGTATGAAAATTTTGAGGAATCTCATGTCATTTCACGATCCATTGTAATTTATTGCAACCAATGCTCTTTGTAAGCAGAAAAATTATCGAGATTTATGGATGAGCATACCAAGTGATGAGGAGCGATTATTATGGACTAGGAGCTTAGCAAAAAAGTAGTATTTTTGTTTAGATAGTATATTTAGGGGTTTAGTGTAGTGTTAAAACTCTTTGAAGTATTTTTACTATGATTTAAGCTTTTTGAGGAATGTAAGAAATTATATGGTCTCAATGAATTATTTAATGTTGAGTATTTTGTTGGATCATTTACTGAGTTTCATTTTAAAATATTTTGAATTTAATTCTTTACAAAATTCATTATTGTTGTGGATTGTTACTGATAGTTTGTGGATTATTATGTATTATAGAGTTTATAACTTCTGTGTTTTTATACAGAACTTGATTCTATGGAAGCAGATATAGAATTCAAAGATGTTATGGAACCAGCTTAGATATAGATCTCAATTTGCCTCTACCACCTTCACCAATCCAGGTTGATATTTTAATTTTTCATTTTATAGGATAACCAAGTCTTATTAATGAATGATTTATTGCATTGCATGATTTATTGCATTGCATATTAATTTAGTTGGATATGATAGTTAGTGACTAAGAAGCTTGACAAAACAGAAGATCAAAAATCAAATTTAGACATAAGGTTTATAGTTAATGGTTCTGTGTAGTGTACTTACATTAGTTAATAGTTCTCATAAGACCAATATTTTAGCAGGCAAGGTTTGTTAAACAACTATAAGTAGTTTTTGAACCAAGTGATCCATCCAAGTTTTCAATTAGTTATCTATAGTTTTTGTGATCCATCCAAGTTTCCAATTAATTATCTGTAGTTTTTATTAAATGATTACTGAGAGTTGAAGTTAGTTTGATTGTTTGTTGACCGGAAAAGAAGTACACAATGTGTGTGATGAAAGAGCATATTTATTTGATTAGATACAAATATGAGTAATCATGCTTCTCTTCTCGGAGGATTTTGTACGGGTATGTTTCCGAATTCGGAGACAGGGGCAGGGACGAGAAATGGAAAATTTAAAAACAGTGGGGATAGGGACCGTTGTCAAAGATTAAGTTTAAATACAATAGAGAGAAGAGAGAGCGACATATAATAAAGTGAAAATATAGATACTGAGAAAAATATGAAAGTAAAGGAAGTAAGATGGAGGAGAATAATGATAAAGAACGGTGAGAGAAGTAGTAGCAAAATAATTACCCAATGGTTGAGAATTTAGTTTATAATTGAAATTTTTGAATAATACTTTTATAGTTCCTTTTAAAACTTTTTTTGATGTGATTTTCTTATTGTATTTGAAAATAAGAGTTTATATTTCTTTAATGGATTCGAATTTTAAAAGACAGCTTATAATGTCTTTATTTTTATGAAAATACTAAAAATGTTAATGATGTACGGCTTTCTCAACAAATCACATTCGTGTTTTGTATGTCAATGTCAAGGTTTTTAGTAGTCATTTCAGCCACCTGCAGCAGCTATCAAGTGGCTGTATGATATTATTCTTTCTATGTTTTAGATGACTATGTTTTATCTATTGGTTTATGACCAAACTTAGATTTGTAAGAGTCTCTATATTAGCCTATATGTATCAGAACATATTTTCCGGAGTCCTCATTCTAATATTTTTACTCTGTTATGTATCAGAGTAATTTTTGCTGGGAATCACCTAAATCTATAGTTTATTGTCAGTAAGTTTTTCATTTCTCTATAGTGGTATCGGAGCCCTTTTCTTAAGGGACTGTGAAGCTGATTTATGGTTTCATTTGAGAGTTTAAACACTTAAGGTTAAGAGTTTAAACACCATGAATGAGCAAGGATCTAGTAGTAGTGGTGGCTCAATTCCAGTCCCTAGATTTGCAGGAGAAAATTTTCAAATTTGGGCTGTTAAAATGAAGTCATATCTGAAGTCATTTGGGTTATGGAAATTTGTAGAAGAAGACAAGGAGGTTCCATCTTTGAGAGCAAACCCTACCATTGCTCAAATCAAAGACCATGAAGAGAGGAAGCAGAAGAAGGACAAGGCAGTGACATGTCTACATTTGGCCTTGTCTGATGATGTCTTTACCACCATTATGCATCTAGAGAATGCTAAGCTGATTTGGGATGAATTAAAAGAAAGGTATAAGGGAAGTGACAGAGTGAAGGCAGTTAGACTCTTAACACTTAAAAGAGAATTTGAAATGCTTAAGATGAAGGAGGATGAAACAGTCAAGGACTATTCCTCAAAATTGTCTCAGCTAGTGAATCAAATGAGGCTCTTCATCTCATTACATAACTCAGATGATACCAAGGTGAAGCTTGGTAATGGAGAAGTAGTCCAGGCCATAGGAAAAGGTACTATTCAAATTCAAACCATTGATGGCCTTAAATATATTGATGATGTGCTGTTGATTCCTAATTTGGACCAAAATTTGCTTAGTGTAGCTCAATTAGTTAGGAAAGGTTACTCATTCTCATCTAAAGATAATTGTTGTGTTATATTTGATGAAAGTGGCAATGAGATTGTTAAAGTAGAGATGAGTAACAATAGCTTTCCATTGAAGTTAGAGAATATCAAACATACTGCCTTAGCTACAAAACTTAAAACCTCTAGTCTATGGCATAGAAGTCTAGGACATTTTAATACATCCTCATTGAAGTATTTGAAAGCTTGTGATATGATTAAGGATTTGCCAAATATCAGCTGTGAAGATGGGGTGAATAGTTCATGCCAATTAGGGAAGATTCATAGAAAACCATTCCCTAAAAGTGTAGCATTTAGAGCTAAGGCAAAGCTGGAGCTGATTCACACTGATTTGTGTGGTCCCATGAGTGTGTCCTCCTTGAATCAGAGTAGATACTTCATGTTGTTCATTGATGACCTGACTAGGTATGCTTGGATGTATTTTCTGTCAAACAAATCTGATGCTTTCTTTACATTCAAGAGATTTAAATCCATGGTGGAGAATGAGTCAGGATTGAAGATTAAGAAACTAAGATCAGATAATGGAGGAGAGTATACATCAACAGAATTCAATAAGTTCTGTCAAGATGTTGGCATCAAACATCAACTAATAGTGAGCTATTCTCCTCAATAAAATAGTGTGTGTGAGAGGAAGAATAGGACTGCTATTGAGATGGCTAGATGTTTGATGGCTGAGAAGAAGTTGCCAAAACATTTCTGGGCAGAAGCCGTCAATATTGCAGTCTATTTGTTGAATAGGCTTCCTACTAGGGCTGTTGAGAAACAAACATCATTTGAAGCCTGGTATGGCTATAAACCTTCTGTCAAACATTTGAAAGTTTTTGGTTCAACTTGCTATTCACATGTTCCAGCAGCAAAGAGAACAAAGCTGGATGAAAAGGCTGAATTGGGAGTGTTTTTAGGATATTCAGATGCATCAAAAGGTTATAGAGTTTATAATATAAGAAGAAGGAAACTTGAAATTTCAAGAGATGTTGAAATTGATGAAGATGCTTTCTAGGATTGGGAAAATGAAGAGGTGAGAATATGTATGTCTGAAAACTCACAAAGAGATAATGAAATTAAAGTTGCAGGGCAAAATCAAATGAAGTCAGAAGTTGCAGAATCTGATTCTCCAAGTTTAGAGACAAAGACTCTTGTTGAAATCTATGGGAGGTGCAATTTTGTGGTGAATGAACCAACAACATTTGAAGAGGTTGCACAACATGAGGAGTAGAGACAAGCCATGAGAGATGAGATCTTTATGATTGAAAAAAATCAGACCTGGGAGCTGTCACCAAGACCGGAAAATAGGAAGGTTATCGGTGTTAAATGGGTGTTCAGAACTAAGCTGAATCCTGATGGTTCTATCTTCAAGCACAAGGCAAGGCTAGTTGTTAAAGGTTACTCTCAAATGGCAGGAGTTGATTATGGTGAAACATTTTCACCAGTGGCTAGACATGAGACTGTGAGGAAGATTCTAGCCTTAGCTGGTCAACTTGGATGGAAAGTCTTCCATCTTGATGTGAAGTCTGCCTTCTTGAATGGTGTTCTGCAGGAGGAGATCTATGTAGACCAGTCTGAAGGCTTTGTGATAGTTGGTCAAGAAAACAAAGTCTACAAATTATCCAAAGCTTTGTATGGGTTGAAGCAGGCCTCTAGAGCCTGGTACAGCAGGATTAATGACCATTTTATGCAAAATGGTTTTAGGAGGATCATGGATGAGCCAACCTTATATGTTAAGCAAGGTGCAGATTTTAAAAGGTTGATTATTTCACTTTATGTTGATGATATCCTTGTAACAGGTGATGATATTGAAGAAGCTGTCAAATTCAAAAAGAGCATGTTAAGCACATTTGAAATGACATACTTGGGAGAGATGAAATACTTCTTGGGGATAGAAATAACTCAATTAGAAGATGGCATTTTTGTGTCACAAACCAAATATGCTAAGGACATGCTGAAGAGGTTCAAATTGGAGTCTTCAAAACCTGTTTCAACACCTATTGTTGTGAATATGAAGCTGTCTAAAGATGATGGAAGTTATAAAGTTGAAGCAAGTTACTACAGAAGCTTCATTGGGAGTCTTTTATACTTGACAACAAGCAGACCTGATCTCATGTTTACTACTAGCCTTCTTTCTAGGTTTATGCACTGTCCAAGTGTGGTTCATGTTGCAGCTTGTAAGAGGGTGTTAAGGTATATCAAAGGCACCTTGAATTATGGCATTTAGTATGGAAAAAATAAAGAGAAGTTAGAAGGATATGTTGACAGTGATTGGGCAGGTTCTGAAGATGATTCAAAAAGTACTACAGGGCTTGTTTTCTCTTTTGGAAGTGGAGGTTTTTTTGGAACTCAACAAAGCAAGAAGTAGTAGCACAATCTTCAGCAGAAGCTGAGTACATTACTGCAGCAGCAGCTTGCAATCAAGCTGCCTGGATCAAAAAGATTTTGGTTGATTTGGGAATACAAGTAGATGAAGCTGTGGTTATCAAATGTGACAATATGTCAGCTATATCAATGGCCAAAAATCCAGCTTATCATGGAAGAACAAAACATATTAAGGTCAAGTTCCATTCAATCCGAGAAGCTGTAGCAAATGGTGAAGTTGAAATTATTCATTGTGCTTCAATTGATCAAGTGGCTGATATTTTCACCAAGGCTTTGCCAACTACTCAATTTGAAAGGTTGAAGAATAAGCTTGGAGTGTCTCTCAAAAGTTTCAAGGAGGAGTGTTAATGATGATGAAACTTTTTAGAGAAAGTCTACAGCTTTCTCAACAAATCACTTTTGTGTTTTATATATCCATATCAAGATTTTTAGTAGTCATTTCAGCCACCTGGAGCAGCCATCAAGTGGCTGTATGATATTATTCTTTGTATGTTTTAGATGACTATGTTTTATCTATTGGTTTATGACCAAACTTAGATTTGTAAGAGTCTATATATTAGCCTATATGTATCAGAACATATTTTCTGGAGTCCTCATTCTAATATTTTTACTCTGTTATGTATCAGAGTTATTTTTGCAGAAAATCACCTAACTCTATATTTTATTGTCAATAAATTTTTCATTTCTCTACAAAAACTAAAACTAGAAATGTGCTTACACGTGTTTCTAAACCGCGTTTCTCACCCTCAATTTGGAATCGCCATGGAGACCTTTCCATGCCGATTCCACCACGTCCTCATTTTGGAAATGTTTTGGGGACGGGAAGCGGCACCAACTAGCCGTCCCCGTGCATCATAGCATGGGGATATTAAGCCTAGTAATGTTATGTTATGTTGGTGTTGATTTTAGGTCTAAGGCTTCGGAATGGTGGTGAATAGGGGGATGATTTGTTTAGTCAAGATTTGGGAAAGAGTCAAGAGCTTGAGGTTTTAGAGACACCTGTGGATAGTCCTCATGATTTCTAACATGCTTTACAAGCTTCTTGTTCTTCTAGTAAAAAATGCTATAACGTCAGAACTTTAAATTTGAATTCTAGTGTTTCTATCGGTATAGAGAGCGAGTTTAA
Organism: Cardiospermum halicacabum; assembly: GCA_031304145.1. NCBI lineage: Eukaryota > Viridiplantae > Streptophyta > Magnoliopsida > Sapindales > Sapindaceae > Cardiospermum > Cardiospermum halicacabum. The sequence continues at coordinate 10,382,984 of CM062396.1, read as the reverse complement.
GAGTGGGAAAGGAAAAGAGTTCTAGTTTAGATTCTGCAGGGGTGATAGTTGATTGGAGTGGTCCTAAGTTTATGCTTTATGAAGATGAGGCGTTTTAGTAGTGTAGATAATATAATGAGTTGAATTTTACTGTTAATTTAGTAGGTGATGAAGTTGTAGGTGCTGTAGCTACGAATACGAAACAATGGGAAAAGGATTGGTGGTGGAGGCAAGATGGAAGTGGCGAATTGTGGAGCAAGGATAATGCTATGGAGTGGATATGTAGTCAAATTTGCCCATCAATTGGGAGGAAGAGAAAAAGAGTGAAAAGGAGAAGCATGTGTTCGATAATTTTGTTGAATTGGATGATGGGAAGATGGAAATGACGACCATGGTGATGAAGCAGGACGGTTTCAAGAAACTGTATATTCATTTCTGGCTTTTCCGTTCTGTTTGGCTTAATATTAGTTTGCTCTATACTACTTTTAAAATGGAATTGTATGAGACATTTTTTAGTTTACCATATGTTTTTACCCATTTTTTAGTTATGAGGGCATTTTCCGGTTTTTGTACTCTCTTTTTGTTTTAAGCGATTAAGATTAGTTCACCTGATTAGAATGCAATTGTATGAGACAAAGTGGAATATGTTAATAATTTTTAAAATGGAATTAAGGACTAGGCAAGGCTCTGCTTGTATAGTTGGAAAGTCTCAAACCTAGCCAATTAAGTTAGCTAATTGTAGCCCCTGCCTGTACCCAAGCGTTTCGGTTTTGAGGTTTCCAATTGTGTACTTCATATGGGATCTTTGTGTTGGTGTAACTATCACTAGTGACTTTGGTGTGGTAGGAGTTGCGAACCTTAGATTTTGTTGGAGAAATCTAAATTGACATATATGAATTGCTGTTTCGGATGTAGATTAGTTTGAAAATGGAGGTGATGTTTTGAGTATTTGGGAACACCAGTATTTGATATAGGAAATTCTCTTGAGGTTGAGATAATGAAGATAGAAATAACACAAGTATAATGAAGAAGAATAGTGCCGATGAGATTGGAGAATTCATTTTGTTTGTTTATGGTCTACAGGAGAGAACAAGTTATGGTTTATTTATAGGACTCCGGAGGATTTGGAAGAATTGTTGTTCATGGTCATGTACACGTGAATAGGGTGTTGGAAGTCGTGTCATGTGTTTTATTGGCTCTATTGGAAAATTCAAGCATCCTAGATTTGAAATGTTTACAGGAAGAAAGTCTAATGAATGTATTTTAAATTTGACCTATGGCACAATTAATGTTTTCATGTCTTTTATTACTTTTTAAATGCTAAATATGTAATTGTCATCCGTCAGCCTTGGTCATTAGTTTTCAAAATGGTTACACTTCGATTAAGGAGGAGCAGCAAATTTTCAAATCATCATTGATAGGTCTAGTCACATTTGGAAGTCTAAAACACTGAGGTAAAGCTACTCTTTTTTTTTTTTACCTGTTACCATGTTTATTGTTTATGCTTTCTTCTGTGTTCTGCCTGTGAAACTTTTCAGTATAGATGATTAATGTATATTGGTTCAGATGGTTTAAAAATAAAATCATTCTGTTTATGTCTTATATTAAAAGAGAAGCTCAAATATTCTGTTATGGTGGTGATAAAATTAGTAGAGTTGAGTCAGAGATTCTCTGACATGGATCACAGTAGATCAGAATTATGGAGATCACAACTTTTTCCTGGAGTTTGCTGAAATGCATTCTGTGATTGATTCTTTTAATCATGTTTGATGATTATCTAAGGCTACGTTCATTTATTTATATTTGATTACTACGTGGGACGATACATATTTATGCCAAATTTTGTTTACCCATGTCAACTGTAACATGTTTTTTTAGCAAATAATTTTTTTGATTCTACTGTTTGATAAACGAAGAGTTGTTATAATGTTTATTGCCTAAGTTGGTTTTTTGTTTTGTTTTTATTTTTTTTTATGTTCTGCCTGTGAAATTTTTCAGTATAGATAATTCATTATTGAATTTTGTTCATGTGGGTTTCAGAAAATGGTGCATCACTGTAGGTTAACTTCAAGTAGCTCATCCTCCTCATCATGAAGTGAGGATGAAGACATATACATAAATCTCAAAGATATGTTGCGAAGATGGTTGATGGTGAAATTACAAAAAAAAAAAAAAAAAAAAAAAAATATGATTGCTAAAGCATCTAATAGTAAGTCTTCACTTATAGGTGCAATGTCTATTGAAGAACTTTTAAATGGTTTATCATCTGGTTGTTTTGATTTAATACGTATAAAATCAAAGGAATTTTAGAAAATTGTGTAAGATGTTTCAAGATAAAGGGTGGCTTGCTAATAGTAAACATTTGACGGTGAAGGAAAAAATGGGAATATTTCTGATAACGATAAGTAATAATAGTCGGGATTGATTAGTTAGGGATAAGTTTCAACATTCAAGCCAAATGATTCATAACCTTTCTTCCGACGATAAGCTAAGCTAAGCATCGCCGACACGATCCTTGGAACCGTCCGCTTTGCCTAACAATAAGAAGGAACAATATTGGTTTAGACAATAGGTCGAACATGTGACGCGCGAAAAGCGAACTTCGTCCAATCGTGAAGGACAACAATCTAACGAATACGAAGCAATAATAGAATGATTCCTACTTGAAACCCAATCCGGTTACATACTCAATCATTCAATTCCACCTTCCCCAAATCCTAGGGTTTCCAACAAAACCCTAACCAATTCAATATCTAATCAACCCCATACCATTAACAATCATCCCCAATTCTATCGATACTCATGCTTGAAATCAAAAATGAGGAGATTAGGGTTGATAGGAGTCTTACCGGAGATACCCAAACGACGAGATAGCGACGAAGTTGAGAGAACAATCGCTTGGGAGACGAGAGGATTCGAGAGAATGAAAAGAGTCGGTCAAAATAGGTTTTAAAAACCCGATTTCGGTGGTTGGCGACAAGGCTGGCGACATAGGCCTTATGTCGCCTTCAATTTCGCAGAATTTACTCACTGGCAACAAGGCTGGCAACATAGGCCCTTGTCGCTAGCGTTGGCGACATGCCTGGCTACATATAGCTTATGTAGCCAGCACGGCCAGTGCTGCGCACTTCCATTCCTTCATTCGTTTCGCTTCGTTTTCGCTTCTGTTTTCGAAATATAAACATTACAATACCAAAAGACATTCTCATAGCAATCCAAAGAAGATAAATAGCATTTCAATAATCGATACATTCATGAATTACAATAAAGTTCAACACTTCAACAATCAACTTAAAATTCAAAAACTGGAAAACATCTAACCCCGAAATTGGGACGTTACAGCTCTACCCCACTAAAGGAAATTTCGTCCTCGAAATTTAACTTGTAGCAAAAAGATGAGGGTACTGCTTTTGCGTTGCCTCTTATGTTTCCCAAGTTGCTTCTTCAACTGCATGGTTTCGCCACAACACTTTAACTAAGGATACAGACTTCCTTCGCAATACCTTCATTTCCCTATCCAGAATCTGAACAGGTTCCTCTTCGTACGAAAAATCTGGTCAAATCTCAATCTCTTCACGGGCAAGCACGTGCGAAGCATCCGACCAATATTGTCGTAACATAAAGACATGAAAAATATTGTGAATTTTCTCCATTTCGGCGGTAATGCTAAACGATAAGTAACCGATCCAATACGTTCTAGCACTTCGTAAGGACCAACGAAACACGGCGTCAATTTCTCCTTCTTCCCAAAATGTAACACCTTCTTCCATGTAGAGACTTTTAAGAACACTTTATCGTCTATGGCGAATTCAATCTCTTTCCCTTTCAAGTCGGTATAAGACTTTTGGCAGTCCGTTGCCTCCTTCAGTTTCTCCCAAATAAACCGTACCTATTCTTCCGCTTCATGAATCAACTCAGGACCAACCAATTTCGCCTCATTAAATTCCGTCCAACATAAAGAAGTACGACATTTCCGCCCATACAAAGCCTCTTACGGCGCCATCTTAATACTCGCCTGATATATATTATTATAAGCAAATTCAACCAGTGGCAAGTACTTCAGCCATGATCCCTTAAACAACAATACACAACCGTGAAGCATGTCCTCAAGAACCTGTATGACCCTCTCAGACTGCCCATCTGTTTGTGGATGGAAAGTGGTACTAAAATTTGTCTTCGACCCTATTGCTTCCTGAAACTTCTTCCTGAACCGAGACGTGAATCTAGAATCCTGATCGGAAATGATCGACGATGGAACCCCGTGCAGTCTCACAATCTCCTTGATGTACAATTCTGCTAACTGTTCCAACGGATAATCTACCCGAAATTGTATGAAATGGGCAGACTTCGTCAAACGATCAACTACCACCCAAGTAGCATCAAATTTCTCCTTGGTTAACGACAATCCGACCATGAAATCCATTGTGACCCGATCCCATTTCCATTTTGGAATCACAATAGTTAGAAGCAATCCAGACGAAACTTCATGTTCTGTCTTTACCTGTTGACAAATCAAACACTTACCGACGTACTCAACAATGTTTTTCTTCATCCCTGGGCGCCAATACATCAATCTCTATTCTTGGAACATTTTTGTGGCACCCGGATGCATAGCAAGTACATGGGTATGCACTCCATTCAAGACCTCATCACGAACACCATCAATATTCGGTACATAAATTCTATCTCGATAATACAAGCCACCATCGGATTTCCTGATGAAATCTCTGGATTGAATCATAAGAATCATAGAATTGATGTGAAGTAAAAGATACTAGTGACATTTATTCAATTAAAACTCAAGTCAGCACTCTATTCTGCAATTGATCTTAACAATGAATAAGTTGATTTGCTAAATCTATTATCAATTAACTTCTCATGCAAGTTTCACCTTAAATCACAGATTAACCTTCTAGATCATCACCAGTGATCTGTTAAAAGATCTCTCAATTCAATTTAACAGATCTCAATTATATAGTTGCATATATCTCTATACTACAATTTATACAACTGATAAGCACAATCTGTAGAAAAACATATCTATAGTCTATCTCTAGCACTACGATCCTCTGTTCTTAGATCTGAAACCTAATCGCCATCTCTGGTCTAAATCAAATCTCAAATTAACAATATTACGTAACTCTCGTTCTTGTAATTCAATCAGCTCATGAAAATCAAGTAGATCTGGCTATAATTGAACAAGAAACATTGTAGTTAAAGTGATAATCAACAGCAAAACTGAACAAGTCAACAGAGCTCTTAAGCTAATATGTATAGTTCAGCATAAGCAATTACAGTACAAAATCTTCATCAACATGTGTAAGATCTGAATCTTTCTGAGGAAGACTGAAGCTAGACTCTGTCACTGTTGTTGCTTCACAATCTTCAAGCTAATCTCTATGATCAACAGAAACAGAGTACAAAACTTCTTCAAGAAACTTCTCTGAAGATGTTGAATAAAGCGTATAGAAGAATCTAGAATTTTTCTCAAAGTATAATAGAATGTCAAAAGTGAAATCAATCTTTTTTTTAATGCCTCAGCTGAGCTCCTATTTATAGAGTCTAAGCTCAGTGGCAATTTTGAAGTTAAAAAAATAAAGAAACACAAATTGGCGAAGTAACATTTTTCTTCATTTTATGTCGCCAGTTCCTTCGCCTGAACCAAACGACTTCTTCAAATCTCGCTTATCTTGATCGCCAAGCTAGCTTCTCTTTAGGCAAAATGTTCTTTATGTAGCCAAGATATATCGCCTTAAGTCTAGGCGAGTGATTCTTTCTTTCGCCAAACCACTCCGTTCATTTACAAACAACATGGCGATATCATCTTAATTCGTCTGTATCTTCCCTTAGCTAGGCGACTTATTACTTTCAATTATCGCCTCAACTAGGCGACATTCAACCTTCATCGCCTACAGCTTCTGTCAAGAGTGGCGACATATGCGGCAAGGAGAGTCTGACTCGCCTCATGTGCTCAAGTCTTTGAGGCGAGATTTGTCATATTTCGCCATCTTCATCGCCCTTGCCCTTTAGTTAATGGCGATGTTCCCAAGCGATAATGATCTTGGCATAACCATTTCGTCAACGTGATGACTTTGGATGAAATTCTAATTTGATCCTCCTTTCTTCTAATTTTGCAAGATTTAGCTCCTTTTCCAAAGCTTTTCATCCAAGTCCCTGTCTCAACAATAATAGTCTAGAGTTACTAGAAATGCATTCAATATCTCACCTTTTAAGCTCGATTTTATTATATTTAAGCTCATAAAGTATGCTAAAACATAGATAAATTCTAGACTTATCATGTTACCATCATCAATCTTACGGAACCATTCAACCACTCTATCATCTTTCCATTGTGCTTCCAAAATACGAGGAACAAAAATAGGTTTCACAACCAACTCGGCCATAATCGCGTCTTCAGCAATCTCCAATCTAGCCATCATCGATGCCAAAGAATGCATTGACTTTCGACTTAATGCATCAGCCATTACATTCGCCTTTCCAGGATGATAGTCAATCACTAGATCGTAGTCTTTCAAAAATTCCACCCACCTACGTTGTCTCAAATTCAACTACTTCTGAGTAGGCAGATATTGTAGACTCTTATGATCTGTGTACACATAGCATTTAGCCCTATACAGATAGTGTCTTTAAATCTTTAACGCAAACACTATAGCTGCTAATTCAAGATCGTGAGTGGGGTAACTACACTCATGCGGCTTAAGCTGGCTTGAGGCATATGCAATCACCTTTCCTTCCTGCATCAACACACATCCCAAACCTTGCAGAGACGCATCACTATATACCACATAATCCAACCCTTCAATCGGCTGAACGAAAACTGGTGCTTCTGTCAATAACTTCTTCAACTTGTCAAACCTTTCCTGACATTTGACAGTCCATTCAAATTTGGTACCCTTATGAAGCAATTTGGTTAATGGACCTGTAATAGAAAAGAATCCCTTGACCAACCGGCGGTAAAAATTAGCTAGTCCCAAAAAACTCCTCACTTCAATTGCATTTTTAGGCGGTTGTCATGCCAATACTGCCTCTATCTTCTTAGGGTCCACACTGATCCCATCCCTCCTTATAACGTATCCCAGAAATGCGACTTCGGTCATCCAGAACTCACATTTTGAGAGCTTTGTATATAATTGCTTCTCCCTTAATATCTACAACACAACCCACAGATGCCTATCATGCTCTTCCTCATTCTTTGAGTAAACTAGAAAGTCATCGATAAAGACAAGAACAAACTGATCCAAATACTCCTTGAACACCCAATTCATTAGGTCCATAAACACAGCTGGTGCATTAGTTAATCCGAAAGGCATAACTACGAATTCATAATGCCCATACCGTGTTTTGAACGCCGATTTTGGAATATCGCTATCCTTGATTCTCAACTGGTGATATCCTGACCTCAGATCAATTTTTAAGAACACACCTGCTCCCCTCAACTTGTCAAACAGATCATCAATTCTAGGAAGCGGGTATTTGTTCTTCACAGTCAACTTGTTCAATTGCCGATAGTCAATACACAATCGGAATGAACCGTCCTTCTTCTTTTCAAACAGAACCAGAGCACCCCAAGGAGAGACACTCGATCTGATGTAACCCTTATTGAGTAATTCCTACAATTGAACCTTTAACTCCTTTCATTCAGCTGGAGCCATCTGGTAAGGAGCCATAGATACTGGAACTGCTCCCGAAATGAGCTCTACTAAAAACTCTACTTCACGCTCTAGTGGCGAACCCAGAAATTCTTCTATCGGTCGAAGACCACTAACCTGCTTCTTTTGGTCGGGTGTAGATGTCGTCTTCTAACTCTCTGGATAAGTCTACTTTCGCTGGTCTTATTTGCAATTTTTTGGCCGAAGAAGACAGTGCCTAGTGTTCGTCCGCCCGAAATCCTCCGGCCAAGTCTAGGCCGCAAGGTATTCTTCCTCCTTGGCTCAATGTGCAAAGCACTATAACGAGGGGTGAGTTGGAGCCCATGCGCTTCAGTTGCAAGTTTCCTAATTGGGTCGAGACTAGGCTTCCAAATGATAATGAGAAGGTTGACGACGCTTTGGCCGACGGTTGGGAGCCTTATTACCTTAGGCATTTTGGGATTGGTCTCAGGTTTCCCATAATGGGTCTGGTCGAAGAGTTATGCACTTGATGCCAAGTCCATCCCAGCCACTTGACTCCGCTCGCTATTCGTATATTGCTGAGCGTGGACAGTTTAAAGGAGAAATACAATTTGCCGTTTTCGGCCGAGGATTTGTTTTATTCCTACTTTATTAAGCGCGAGAAGCCGGATACTGGTAGGTACGTATTGAACGCCCGGCCCCATGGAAAGATACTGATCCTGGATTTCAAGTCAAACAAGCGCTGGTGGAAGGACAAGTATTTTTTTGTTAGGGGCGTCACTCGCTTGGGCAAAGGTCCAGGATATCCTTTGTGTTGGAAGGATTCATGTAGTTTTTCTGTCTTAACTTGTTTTGTGGTTTCATTCGACCCACCATGTTTACTTATCTTGTTATGTTTGCAGTCAAGCACGGTGCCAAAAACTGCAAGTCATCTCCTCGGGTGCACGCTAGGAGCGAGGCTATTCTCGCGCTTCCTGCTAAGAAACGCGGCCACAAGAGATTGTTGCACGAGGTCCGTGTTAGCCGTTTTTGGGCATTTACCAGGACAAGTAGGTGGATTCTGGTTTCCTTTCAATTTTTTGCATGTTCTTGTGCGGTCGAATTAACGTGTTTTGGACTTGTTTGCAGAATCGCAGATTACGTGATGTCAAAGTCATCGGGTTAATGAGCGCTCATTATGCGCGCTATAATGCGCCAAATCTAGGCAGAGCAGGAAAAAGCCTTTGCCTTTGGTTAGGGGAGTGTTTCGACGGAAGAGAGACAGGGATCTTCGGCCGACAATGCTCGCTCCAGTCGGGCCCCGTCTGATGGAAAGGGTCCCCATGATGCTGAGGGGACAACTATGGCTGAAGAACTGCAGCCTTCGGCCGAAGCGGAGAGGAGTCCTGTTGCTCCGACTGATAGGGAAAAAAGGCCGAGGGAGGAAGAGGAAGGAGGGGAAGAGGAAAAGGAGCTTGTGCGCCCGAGGAGGCGAGTTAAGCATATTGGCAGGAAGCCCGCTTCAGGCAAGAGTGGCCTCTTCCTTGAGTTTCCCAGTGATTCTTCCACTCAAAGGGTTACAATCGGCATAGTGAAAACTGCTAATAGTTTTTTCTTTCCTCAGGATGAGAAATGGTTGAACTCTTTGTCCTTCACCCTATTTAACGAGATGGTCGTTGGAGGTTTGTACAGTGTAAGTTCTTGACATTTCACTCTCTTACGTTGATTTTTTGTTAACTCATTTTTGATTGTTTGATCTTCTTCCAGGCTCTTCAGGGTGCGGTGGGGATGCGATGCCATTTTTCATTTGTCATGCGAGACAGGAACGAGGTGGAGGCGAGCATTAATAAGGCTTCGGCCGAGCTCAAGATGACTTGGGAAAGGTAACAGCTCAGTGCGTTGAGGCCGTTAGACGCTCTGAGGCATTGCAGGCCCATAACTTGGGGCTCGAGTCTTCTTGCAAGATGAAGGATTCTGAGCTTCATAGACAAGCTAAAGAGATTGAAGAGTTGAATTCCTTCAAGTCTATGGCCGAAGAGAAGATAAGGGACTTAGAGGGTCAAGTGGAGGTCTTGACTGAGGAGGCTGCTCAGACCGAAGTCACTACTAGGGCCTTTGCCCTCGATCAAGTTATCAGGGGGTCATTGACTCCTAAGCTGGCGAAGACTGAGCTTTATGCTACGGCCGCGTTGCGAGAGGGTGCTGGTTATGATTTTTCCCTTGTTTTTATTTTTCACTTTTTGTAACGCTTCGCCCGGATGTAACTTTTATCAATTAATGAAAAAGATATTTTGTTGCAACTACTCCTGTGTTCTCTTTGCCTTTTCTTTTTGATCAGGAGACCAATCCCCCATTTATTGTTTACCTAATTTGACTTTTCGGGGCCCTTTCATCGCCCTTGTTATGAAAGGCTTTTCTTGGACATATCTCGGCCGAGTGGTCATTCGAGTAGGCTTGGTCGGACTCTTGCGCTCGAAGTCTGTGGGTTTTTTGAATTTCCTTGGTGACGTCTTTGCTCGGGGCCCTCTGGATTTACCAGAGGCTTGCCCTTTGGCAATTTTTTTTGGGTTGCCCTTTGGCAATGTGTCTTCGCACGAGACCTTCTGGATTTACCAGAGGCTTGCCCTTAGGCAATTTTTTCAGGTTGCCCTTTAGCAATGTGTCTTCGTCCGAGCCCTTCTGGATTTACCAGAGGCTTGCCCTTTTGCAATTTTTTCGGGTTGCCCTTTGGCAATGTGTCTTCGCCTGAGCCCTTCTCGATTTACCAGAGGCTTGCCCTTTGGCAATTTTTTCAGGTAGCCATTTGGCAATGTGTCTTTGCCCGAGATCTTCAGGATTTACTAGAGATTTGCCCTTTGGCAATTTTTTTCGGGTTACGCTTTGGCAATGTGTCTTTGCCCGAGACCTTCTAGATTTACCAAAGGTTTGCCCATTGGCGATTTTTTCGGGTTGCCCTTTGGCAATGTGTCTTCGCCCGAGACCTTCTCGATTTACCAGAGGCTTGGCCTTTGGCAATTTTTTCGGGTTGCCCTTTGGCAATGTGTCTTTGCCTGAGACCTTCTGGATTTACCAGAGGCTTGCCCTTTGGCAATTTTTTCGGGTTGCCCTTTGGCAATGTGTCTTCGCCCGAGACTTTCTTGATTTTCCAGAGGCTTGCCCTTTAGCAATTTTTTTCGGGTTGCCCTTTGGCGATGTGCGAGATATTAAGGAGAGGAGGCGTAGATGAGATAAAAAGGTCTGTTTTATTGCTTTAAAGTAGGGCCATTAAAAACTCTTTTTGGGGAAAAGAGTGCCTGTTATTACAGTTATTGTGCTATATTCAAAATTGGTACCTTTTGAGATGGTGTATGTTCCTGCTATGTTCTATCTCTTTTCCTTCTTTTGTGAGTAGCTTGTAGGACCGTTTTCCGGATGCTCGCTCCACTTGGTATGGTCCTTCCCAGCTTTCGGCTAGTTTTCCATGGGCTTGGTTTCTTGTGTTTTGGAACACTCTTCTGAGTACCCAATCTCCGGTAGGAAGGCTCGGGCCTTGACTTTTTTGTTGTACTACCTTGCTATCCCCATTTGGTATTCAGCTATTCTCCGCTGTGCTCTCTCCCTTTTTTCGTCCGAGGTATCTCTTTCGAAGGCCAAAACATGTTCATTGGCTCTTCCATTTAGTCTTTCTTGTGGCGATAGAATTTCAATTCGGAGCACTGCTTCCGTTCCGTAAACCATTGAGAAGGGGGTTTGTAGTGTTGAAGTTCTGGGGGTTGTTCTGAATGCCTAGAGGACTTCGGGAAGGGCTTCGGGCCACAATCCTTTAGCCCCCTCCAATTTTTTCTTGAGAGAGTCTACCACCGCCTTGTTGGATGCTTCGACTTGACCGTTAGCTTGGGGGTATCTCGGGGTTTAGTACGTGAGTTTTATGTTTAGCTGGCTGCAGAAGTCTTTCAAAGTCTGTGCTATGAATTGGGGACCGTTGTCGGTGATGATTTCCTGCGGTATACTGAATCTACAGATGATGTGTTTCCAGATGAATTTCTGTACTTCTTGCTCTCTGACCCTTTCTAGCGCTTCAGCTTCTATCCACTTCATGAAATAATTAGTTACCATCAGAATATACCTTTTTCGACCATGTGTGGATATCGGGAAAGGTCCGATAATGTCCATCCCCCACTTGTCGAATGGCCATGGAGAGGTGATGCTGTGTAGATTTCCGGTGGGGAGGTTGGAGTAGTTGGCGTGTCTCTGGCATTTATCGCATTTCTTTACAAGTTCGGCTGCATCTGTCTTCATAGTTGGCCAGTAATACCCGGCTCTATGTGCTCTGAATGCCAGGCTCCTGCCTCCTGAATGGTTCCCGGCTGATCCTTCATGGAGTTCTTTCAATACCAGCTCGGCCTCAGAGAGGGAGATGCAGTTTAGGAAAGGGCCGCCCATGGATCTTTTAAAGAGCATCCCTCCGATGACGCAAAATCTGGCAGCTTGGGCTCGTAGCTTTCTTGCTTCTGCTTTGTCTTCAGGTACTTGACCATGATTGATGTAGCTGATGATGGGGGCTCTACAGTCGCTCTGTTCTATGGCCAAGGCTTACTCATATTCGATGGCCACTTTAGGGAGGAAGGCATATACAATTGGCCCTGTTGGCTCGTCTTTTTGCATTGAGGCCCCAAGGTTTGCCATAGCATCGGCCCTCTCGTTTACTTCTCTCGAGATCTGCTTTATCGCGGCCCTTTAGAAACGTTTCATAAGCTCTTAGGCTATCTTCAAGTACATGGCCATTTTTTCATTTCGGGCTTGGTGCGTGTTGTTTATCTGATTCACCACCAACTAGGAGTCGTATTTGATCGTCAGATTGTGTGCTCCACTTTCTTTTGCTACCCTTAATCCTGCAATCAGGGCTTCGTATTCGGCCTCATTGTTGGTGGTTGGAAATTCACATCGGATAGCTTGGAGTATTGGGGGCAAATTCGGGGGCCGGAGACATACACCCAGGCCGCTTCCGCTTTGCCTGCTGGCTCCGTCCACTTCTAGTATCCATTCTTCGGTTGCAAATGTTATTAGCTTATTTAATTCGGCTTCGGTTACTTCAGTGGATGGGTTTTCCTCGAAGTCTGCTAGGAAATCTGCGAGGGCTTGAGATTTGATGGCATTTTTCCCTTCGAATGATATGTCGTGCTCGCTGAGTTCTAGGGCCCACTTCATCAGTCTTCCGAATTTCTCAGGGGAGTGTAGTACGCCCCGCAAAGGTAAAGATGTTATCACCACGATTGGGTGTCCTTGGAAGTATGCCCGGAGTTTTGTTGCAGCAAACACCAGGCTCAGAATTGCCTTTTCTAAGGCTAGATATCTTGTTTCTGCCGGGGTTAGAGTCTTACTTGCGAAGTATACCGGTTGTTGCTTTCCCCCAATTTCCTTGACCAGGACTGTACTTAGTGCAATCTGCGAATGTGATAGGTACAGATATAGCTTTTCATTAGCTTCTGGTTTGGCTAAGAGTGGAGGGCTGGTCAGGAAATCTTTAATGTCGGCTAGTGTCTTTCTGCAATTTTCGGTCCACTCAAATTCCTTGGATTTTTTAAGGGCCTCAAATAATGGCTGGAATTTTTCCGATGCCTTCATGATGAATCTGGTCAGAGCCGCCAGTCTTCCGGTGAGCTTTTGCACGTCCTTCTTGTTGTGAGGCTCCGCTATGTTTAGGATCGACTTGATTTGGTCCGGGTTAGCCTCAATTCCTTTCTTCGTTCCTAGGTACCCCAAGAATTTTCCATCTTTAACTCTGAATTGGCATTTGGTGGGGTTCAGCTTCATGTTGTATTTCCGGAGGGTTTCGAATGCTTGACTTAAGTGGTGAACGTGCTGGCTCATTTCCTCCGATTTTACCAACATGTCATCAATATATACCTCCATAGTCTTCCTTAGTTTGTCGGCGAACATTTTGCTCATGAGTCTTTGATAGGTGGAGCCCGCATTCTTCAGCCCGAAGGGCATTACTTTGTAGCAATAGATGCCCCGCTCTGTGATAAAGGCAGTTTTTTCTTAATCGCTGGGATGCATTAATATCTGATTATAATCGGAGTACGCATCTATGAAGCTCGGCATCTCGTATCCCGTGGTCAAATCAATGGTGAGGTCAACGTGTGGCAGCGGAAACGGATCTTTCGGACATGCTTTATTAAGATCGGTGAAGTCGATGCACACTCCCTACTTCCCATTCTTCTTTTTCACGACCACCACATTTGCGAGCCATTCCGGGTATTGGACTTCTCTGATCGACCCATTTGCGAGGAGCTTCTCCACTTCTTCACTAATGATTTCATTCCGCTCTTGGGCGAACCTCATGCGCTTTTGTCTTACTGGTTTCATCCCCTCTTTCACATTCAGTTTGTGGGTAATGACCGCTGCATCGATTCCAGTCATGTCTTTGTGTGACCAGGCGAAGCAGTCTTGGTTGGCTCTAAGGAAGTCTATCAGTTCTTCCTTTTCTCTTCTCTCTAGCATGGCACCGATTTGTACCTTTTTCCCTCATCCAGAGATATTTCATCCACTTCGTGCTCGGCCGGCTCTAGGGGTGCCTTCGGCCGGGTCTGTGATTGCTATACTTCCGCTGCTTTTTGTTTCAAGCAGTTGGCATAGCACTCTTTGGATGCATTTTGTTCCCCTCTTATTTGCTTGATCCCATGTGGAGTCGGGAATTTAATCAGCTGGTGGTATGTTGAGGGTATGGCTTTCATCCCATGGATCCAGGGTCTTCCTAAGATTACATTGTAAGCCGAATTGGAGCTTATTACCAAGAAGGTGGTATGGTATGGAGGTTTATTCCTTCTGCATATACTGGTAACTCGATTTCTCCAATGGTGGAGGTGGCTTTTCCGTCGAAGCCTACGAGATAGATAGTCTTTCTACGCATCATCCTTTCGTCCAGCTGCATGTTTCTGAACGTTTCAAGGAATAGGATATTGGCTGAGCTGCCGTTGTCGACCAGTACCCTTTTCACCGTCAGGTTCGCTATGGAGATTTTGATCACCAACGCGTCATGATGGGGTGCATTTACTTCTCTGGCTTCTTCTTCAGTGAAAGTGATGGAGTAACGGTTCTTCGTATCCTCACTTCTGATGCTGTATACGCTCTGAGTTTCTCTGAGCTTTCTCTTCGCGGCCGAGCTTGTTAGTCCGCATATGTCGGATCCCCTAGCTATCATGTTAATCACCCTCTCTTCAGCATTTGCTACTGAGGTTGGGTTTGCCCGCCGATTTTTATCTGCTTCAGCCGCAATTTCCCTCCCTTTCTCGGTTAAGTATTCCCGCACGTGTCCTGTTTTGATAAGCTCTGCCACTTCTCTCTTTAGGGTCCACCACTCGTCTGTGTTGTGGCCGTGGTCTCCATGGAATTGGCAGTACCGGGACATTTCTTTCGGCGCAGAGGGATTATTAGATTTCTCGGGCCATCTGACTCTGTCCCCTAAGGTTTGGAGTACCGTCAGAGTCTCCCTCGCGGGTATGGTGAGGAATATTGAAGCAGTTCTTTCTCCTTGCGTATGGTATTGGGGCCGGTGTAACTCGGCCTTGAGGGACCGTTGCGATCGGAGTCTCTTTGGCTTCTTCTATAATCCTCGCTCCATCCACTGCTACTACGGTCGTTTCATCCTTATTGATTTGAGACGTTTTGTGGTCCCCTAGTATTCCGAGGTTAGAATTCTTCTTCCTACTCCATTGCATCCTCTGCTCCTTCCAGGACGTCTTCGAAGGTCCTTGGTTTTATCAGCTTGAGGCTTTCGTAAAATTTTGACGTTTTTACGAGCCCTTTTATGAAGGCCTTAATGGCGCTTTTATCCCTGTAACCTGGGATGGCCATCTTTGTTTCCTTGAACTTCCTTACATAGTGCCTGAGGCTCTCGTTGACTCCCTGTCTCAGGTCGTAGAGATCGTCCACATCCTTCTCTTTTTTTCGGCTGTCGGAGAAATGGTTGACAAACTTTGTGGCCAGTGAGAAGAAAGACTTGATGCTTTTCCCAGGGAGAGCCGAATACCATCTCTGGGCGGTTCCGGTTAGAGTGGAACTGAAGGCTTTGCACATTATGGCCTCCATATCCTCTTCAGGGATGTTGCACGTCCCCATGCGAGTCTTGTAGTCAGCGATGTGGTCCTCGGGGTCCGTTATTCCTTCGTAGGGTTTCATGCTGGGAATGGAGAACCTTTTGGGCATCCTTGTGTCTAGGATCCAGGATATGAATGGGGTGTCGGAATAACGCGTCGTTGAAGAGCGCATAGTTACCCTTCTGCCTGAGGTCCGTTGTACTAGATCCTTCAGTTCTCTGATTTCGCGATCATGGCGCTTTTCACTACTTCTTTTGGATGTTGTCGGCTTCGTCTGCTCATCGTCAGAACTGCTTGAGCTGTTTAGGTCTAGGGTTTTCCGACTCTTCGTTGACCCGTCGCTTTCTTGAGATGATCCTTTGTCGGAGTCTTCTTCGAAGTTTAGCCTTTTCTTGCGGAGGGGTGAATATCTCCGGCTTAATCGCTTGGCTCTTCCCTTGGAGGAGGCTTTTCTGGATTCTGCTTCTTTTTTCCACAGTTCTTTTTCTTCTTCTACTTTCTTGAGCATCTCTGTCATGATGGCAAGTTACTTTTCTGGCGTCTTTGGAGTTTGGTCTTCTACGATGACAGTATTGGGATTTACCGGTGCCATGTTTGACGAGAATGGAACGGAGGAATTAGGGTAATCGGAAATTGGACTTTATTACTTCCCGAAATCTCAGCCTTGTGTGTGAGGTTTCGTAGCCCCACCGCGGGCGCCAAAATTTTGTGCCAAATAAACCACAGCCAAATATTTGGCTAAGATTGCTTGAGAAAATAGCTAAAAGCTTACAAAGAGAATTTCACAGAGTTTAGCTCTAATGAATAATAAAAAATCAGATGCCTTTACAATTATCGCTACCCCTATTTATAGAAGGTATTTGGGTCCTATTTCTATTTGGATTGGGACTCCTTATTCTTCTTGAATTCGGTCTCTTTTTTGGGCTTAGTCTCCTTCTTTGGCTTGATCTCCTTCTTGGGCTTAGTCTCCTTCTTGGGCTTAGTCTCCCCCTTGGACGTGGTCTCCTCCTTGGACTTGATTTCCTCCTTAGACTTGGTTTCGCCCTTAGACTTGAGTCTCCTATTTGCATTTGAGCTTGTTAGTACTATCCGGGAGGTTAGGGGGCTGCACCATGTTTCTCCGACCGTAGGGATCATTTGGGCGTGTTTGGGCTCTCTTCGGCCGCAGGTCTGATGGGTCTCCTTCGATCGAAGGGGTGTAGGTCCCCTTCGGTCGAAGGTTTTGGCTATGCTTGTGGTTAAGATTTTTTTCAATTCATTAAGGGCCCGCGACTTTATGAGACCGTCAGTTGTTTTCCCACCACAGCGCACGGGTACTATCTAACTTAAATTAAAAGATAATAATAATAATAATAATAATAATAATAATAATAATAATAATAATAATAATAATAATAATAATAATAATAATAATAATAATAACCAGCATCCTTACAGATACATAGGTTAGGTGTCTCACTATGTAAGTACCAATAACTTTACATTTAAAATAAAATGAAATTTGAAAATTCCAATATTTAGGCGTTCATAGCATTTTTAATAAGGAAGTATTACTCACTAAGTTTGTGTTGAAAAAATGTGTCAATACACTTCTCAAAGTCAATTATCATGTCTTGTTAGATGACTTTGAAAAGTCTTCATCAACACCAGGGACGTAGCCAGAAAATTACGTTGGGTAGGCTAATTTTAATTCCGAGTGCGGGGCGGAGCCCCACGGTACGAAACAATAAACCTTTTTAAAAATTTGTATTTTTATATATATAATTTTAGGGTTATTTCCAAAAACACCCCATTTTTCAAACGTTTCACTTTAACATCCAATTTTGAAAAGTTTTGCAAAACTACTCCCAAAATCAAAACCACTAGTGGTTTTGGTAGTTTTGTGAGTGGTTTTGGTGTTCTATGAGTGATTTTGAAATTTTATATGTTTTAATTTGGAGTTTCGGAAATTCCCTAAAATCAGAATTACTCGTACAACACCAAAACCACTCACAAAAATACCAAAACCATTAGTGTTTTGATGTTAGGGATGGTTTTGCAAAACTTTTCAAAACCGGATGCTTAAAGTGAAATGTTTGAAAAAATGGGGTGTTTTTGGAAATAACCCTAAAATTTTAATTTAGATAAATTATTTATAATTAAAATACTTAAACGCCATTTGGATTCTTTAAAATATAAAATTAATAGATAGGGATTCAAACAGATCTTTTACGTTGCGTTTGGTTCATGTCCCCACTAGAGGAGACAGAGTACAAATACATAGGTCTCTGTCTCCGAATGTGTTTGCTATTCGTCTCAATTTTATTTTGTCTCTGTCTCCGGTGTACAAGACATAAAATTTTTGTACTCCTTCAAACTGAGGTACAATTTTTTGGAGACGGAGACAGAAACTGGAAAGCCAAAATTACCCTTATCATTTTCATCAATTCCAGATGTGTAACAAGTAGAAAATAACCTTACATCACCAATGCTGGGAGTATATTAAAATTTTGGGTAATTTGGTCTTTTTAACATTGTTTTCAATTTTGTCCCCCTAACCAAACACTATTTTATTATGGAGATGGATACAAATTTTCAATTTTGTCCACTGCAACCAAACACTCTACTGTCCCCAATTTCCGTATCGTATCGTCCCCAATTTTCTGTATTGTCTCCTGTCTCCAGCAGGATCACTGGAACCAAACACAACGTTAAGAGACCTCTTAATTTATAAGAGCAAGAGCTCTAAACAATTATTTCATTAGTTGAACCAACCCTACTAATACCTCTTAGTACCTCCTAACATGTTGCAAAAAACTCAATAGCCCCACAATCTCCAACTCCTATTAATTATTAGCTAGCTAGTTAGTAATTAATAGGGGCAGGTTGGTCATTTAGACACTATTTGCTAATTTGTTACTTATAGATCCAAACACCCCCTATTAATTAACTAGCTTAATTATTAGTAGCTCTCAAAAATTAGTTGGTTAATTATTAATTCTTAAGGGATCCAAACACCCCCTTAGATTTTTACTAGATATTAGATTAATGTTTCAAAAAGTTATACCGATTAGCTATTAGATTAACTTCTAAGATAGTTATTCGATTAATTTTTATGAAATGTATGATATTAGTTTTAGTTTTTAAATTAGCTGTTAGATAAAATTTTTAGTAATTTTATATCTAACAACTAATTTAAAAATTAAAATTAATATCAAACATTTAATCCAATAGCTAACTTTACAATTAATTGAAAATCTATATTAAACATACTCTAATAAAGTAAATCAATACTAGCATGAAAATAAATTTTACAAATATTATCTTAAAAGTAAATATAATTATCGAAGCTATTTTAAATAGCGCTACTAAATACGTATTTTTCCGAAAGCTAATTTTGGATGTATTTACTTTTTTTACAACACTTAATAGTATATGTATTTATAAATTTAATTTAAATCAAAATAAAATTAAAATATTCAATTTAATTTGATTTTAGTTTTTAAATATATTTATTTAGTTTTAGAAAATTAAAAATATGTATATACTTTTAATAATTATTACAATATTTATTCTATTTATAATAATATCACTAAAAATTAATAAATACTATGTATAATTATTAAATAATTTTTATTTAGTTTTAAAAGTTAAAATTATACATATAATTATTATAGTATTTATTCTATTTATATAATATTTATTAAAAAATTATAAATACTATATATATATATATTTTTTCGCTAGGTGGGCTTGAGCCCACCCTAACCCACCCTAACCCAATAGGACGCTCCGTCCCTAACCCACTCGGACGCTCCGTCCCTGAATACAGGGTTGCATGGGAAGTTTCCGAATGGTATTTTGCAATTTCCAATGCTTGTGGAGCTATATTTATAGTTCAATGGACCTTTTACCGGTCGTCTTTCAAAGTCTAATTGGACTTCTTCCATCACACTTTTGTTTCTTGGCAATTGCGGTTTCATTACTTCAATTCCTGAAGCAATTTCTAATCTTACCGGACTCACTTTTTTAGAGCTGGGCGAAAATTTCCATTCGGATGACTATTCACTCAAATGTGCAGTATGTTGAATCTAACTGACCTTTCCTTTTCTGGTAACTCATTCGGTGGTAGAATCCCATCTTGTTTATTTTCTCTACCCATTTTAATATTCTTGGAGATCTCAAACAATAAATTAACCAGCCCTATTGAACATATCAATAAATATAGTCCATTGGTGTTGCTTTTGTTAGCAAACAATGATCTTTGTAGTTCAATTCCTAATTTTGTGTTTGAACTTAATCTTGTTGTTCTGGATCTTTCTTCGAATAATTTGAGTGGCATCATCGATATATATATATATCAGTAGACTTTTCCCATAATCCAAACTTGTCCCTTGATCCACCGACGAATTCCAAACTCAAAAATAAATGGAATCTGGAATATTTTCTTTTTTCTTCTGGTAATTTGACAAAGTTTCCAGAATTTTTAAGAAAATGTGGCAATTTGTCGTCTCTGGATCTCTCCAACAACAAGATCAAAGGCTGAATAACTAAAGAAGAATTAGAGTCGTGGCCAAGATTGAACCATTTGAATACACTTGTCACAATGTTTTGACAAGTGTGGCCCAGATCCCATCAAGGGAATTATAATTTCTGGACCTGCACTCCAATTTGCTCCAAGGACCACTCGAAATTCCACCGCATGCTTCAGAAATGATTTTCTTTTCCGTTTTCCACAACAATCTGACGGGCGAAATCTCTCCAGCGATTTGTAATATAAGGTCACTTAGATATCTGATATTGGCAAACAATAGCTTAAGTGGGAATATCAAAACATTATTGGTGTTGGATTTGAGCATGAACAACTTTCACGGGCAACATCCTCCTCATGTTGTCTTCAAATATAATTCATATGATGACAGTCAACCTCAATGGTAACCAATTTGAAGGAGCATTACCAAAATCTTTGGCCACTAACAGCGACTTGGAAGTACTTGATGTTGGTAATAACAAGCTCAACTACACGTTTCCTATTTGGTTGGGGACTCGTCCGAAATTACAAATAAAACAATTTTCATGGAGTTATTGAAGTTTCTCAGAAAAGGATTCCCTTTGCAAAACTACAGATCTTAGACATTGCTCACAACCAATTCAATGGGATTCTAAGGGCAAACTTGTTGGATATAAAAAATGCAGAACATACATTGAATACTGCATTAACGTGTTTATTCAAGAAACACAGTATGTCAAGATCAACGAACCAAAGCCTTTTTATAGGCTTACAAACATAACCAGATTCCTAAAATGCAGAAACATAACCAGATTCCTAAAATGCAGGAACTAAGAGAAATTAAACTTATTCAAAAAATAACAAAACATAATCTTATTCACAGTAATTGAATCCTGATTTAAATGATACCTGCATTCCAAAAGTTGACTTTGAATTATTCTTTCAACATCCTCCCTTAATTCAAATTCAAAGTCACAAACATCCTCCCTTAATTCAAATTCAAAGTCACAAACACCGAGCAGTTTTCTAAAATAACAGAACTTTTGTGTGGGTAAAGATTTCGCGAGAACGTCTGCTATCTGGTCGTGCGTACTGCACTTCACATTTATTTCTTCTCTGGCAAGCAACTCTCTTATGTGGTGATAGCGAATATCAATATGTGTTTCGTTCTACCTTTCACGCTTGGTTCTTTGTCATGAAAATAGCTGATCTATCGTCACAGAAAATATTAGTTGCTTCCACTTCCTTGTGTTGCAATTCTTCTAAAATAGCTGATCTATCGTCACAGAAAATATTAGTTGCTTCCACTGCTTCCGTTGTAGATAATGTTGTAGTTGATTGCTTTTTAGAGCTCCATTTGATCATACTAGAGTGTAAACGCATTTGCTGAGATACTTTTCCTATCATCAGAGCACTTGCCCAGTCAATGTCCGAATAACCATACAACTTCATTGATGATGATCGTGTATACCAAATTCCATATTCTGTAGTTCCAACAACATACCTTAGGATCCTTTTAGCTGGTCCAAGATGAACTTTTGAAGGTTTCTGCATGAACCTGGAGATGACACCGACTGAATAAGCTATATCTAGCCTAGTATGAACAAGATAGAGTAACCCTCCAACTAAACTTCTGAACCTGCTAGCACAAGTTAATTCTTCCCCATCATCATGCTGCAGCTTTTCATTCACATTCATGGGTGTTATGGCAGGTTTGCAATTGATCATTCCAAACTTCTTCAACACATCCCGAGCATATTTTGCTTGTGATATGAAGACTCCCTCTTCTACTTGTTTCACTTCGAGTCCAAGAAAGTATATTAATTTCCCCAGATCAGTCATTTCAAACTCACTTTGCATTTGAGATTGAAACTCTCCAATCATGTGAGCACAAGAACTGGTGTAGATAATATCATCTACATAAAGGCAAATAATAATGAGATCTTAGTTACCTTTCATTTTCACATATAAGGTTGGTTCACTTTCACTTTGCAGATATCCTTGATGTTGAAAATAACCATCGATCCTGCTATACCAGGCTCGTGGAGCTTGTTTAAGCCCGTACAATGCCTTTCTCAGTTTGTAGACTATCATCTTATTTCCTTGAATGATAAATCCCTCCGGTTGAGAAACATACACCTCTTATTGCAAACATACACCTCTTTGACATGTTGAGTTTCAGTAGAGGATTCTTCGTGAGGGAAAATATGTTGTCCTTGTGGTGTTTGTGGTGAGACTGGAGAAGCTGATGTTGATACTGTGCTTGGTGAAGTTGCTACATGACAAGTGTCTGATGTAATTCCTCCTATAACAGAATAAGAAGAAATAACATTTGGCTCTGAATCTGTATTGATGTAGGCTTCGTCCTTCACTTCTTCATTTCCTGTCTAGCTTACATTTTCATTAAATACTACATCTCTTCGAGTCAATATTTTGCCAGTGACAGGGTTATATAATCTATATGCTTTAGATTGTAAGCAATAGCCAATAAAAATATATTTTTCAGATTTTTGATCCAGTTTTTGTCGTGCCTGAGAATGGACTAATGCATATGCAACAGAACCAAATACCTTTAGATGATCAACTGACGGCTTCTTACCCCACCATGCTTGATATAGTGTCTGATTCCACACTACTTTCGTCGAAGACAAGTTTAAAATGTACACAGCAGTTGCCACAACTTCTGCCCAAAATTTATTTGATATGCCCTTTTGCCTTCATCATGCACCGTGCCATCTCTACAATGATTCTGTTCTTCCTCTCGGCAACACCATTTTGTTCAGGAGTGTGAGGAGCAGTTAGTTCTCTATGAATTCCATTCTCATCATAGAAAAGATTGAACTCCCTAGATAGAAATTCTCTACCACGACATGTTCTCAATGTCTTGATATTATCTCCCTTCTACTTTTCCACCTTAGCTTTGAAGTATTTGAACCTGTCAAAGCTTTTAGATTTATTTTGTAAAAAATAAACCCATAACATTCTGCTGAAATCATCAGTAAAGAGAAGAAAATAATAACTTCCTTCAAGTGATCTAGTTAGCACACAAATCAGCATGGATCAATTCAAGGCAATGTGATGCTCTCCAAGATCAATAGATTTGGTGGAATAGATTTTTTCCGTTGCAATTTTTGATGGAATAAAAAATATCAAAAAGAATTTCTCAAAATTTGTGACAGATTTATAAAATAAAATTTCATAACCTTAAATACTTTATTCATAAGTACAATTAACGAGGATTTAAAATAAATTTTAAATTCATAACCTAAATAATTAAGATGTTCTAACTAGTTAATGTTTATAAATTCTGGATTCATATTGGTTTATTCTAATACTTAATATTTCTTAATTGTGGTGATTTGAACGTACTGTATGTAATTTGGATGTTCTCTTGTGACATTTTCTAACTTTGGTTAATATTATATTTTGTGATATTTTTTTAATTATAATAGTTAGTATTTACGATGTTTTTTATTTATATTAATATATATATATTTTAATGATATTTTTTTACTTTTATTAATTTAAATTTTTGTGACTTTTTTTATTACACTAATGAGATTTTTTGTGACATTTTTTTTTATTACACTAATAAGGTTTTTCATGACATTTATTGACTTATGTTAATAAGATATTTGATGACATTGTTTTATTGTATAAATGAGTTTTTATAATATTTTTTCACTATTACTAATAAAACATTTTATGACATTTTTTTTACTAATATTAATAAGACATTTTATTACATTTCTTTTATTGCATCAATGAATTTTTTTGATAATCTTTTACTAATATTAATAAAATATTTTATGACATTTTTTAAAATGTCGTAAAAAGCTAATAGTTTTTACTATGCTTTTCAAAATGACATCTTAAAAAATATCAAAATAAATTTTTACAACATTTTTAAAATGTTAACTACGAAGACTTTTTTTTTAGGGTGTTATGCATAAATAGGTTGTCAATGGAGTTTGGTACAGACGGTTCTAATCCTCGTGATTGTCACTGTAATGACCAGATTCCTTCCAACTCCATTATATCTTGCACTTGTTTTTATTCTTAAAAATTATATAGTTCTATTTTACATTAATAAAATTATCCTTTTACCTCAATTCAATTTATTAATATATGTGATACTATTAGTAGGAGAACTTTGTTTTTTAAATAGATATCGATTAATCCTTCTCTCAAGGATAATCTTAAAATATGAATACACAAAGATATTCTATTTGTGTTATACATGGTATGGTGGGAAGTTTGAGTAGATAACTTAAAGGTCAATTATCATAATTAAAAAAATTTGGTATCAAAATATATTTGAGAGGTTAAGGGTTAGTTTTCTATTTTATTTAAAATTTATTGATTTATTTTATATATAATATGGATTTATTTCTATATTATCATGACTTGCTTGTGATCAAACAACCTTGACTTACTTTTATATATTTAGACTGAATTTTTCTTTTAATAGAATCAAAGTCTTCCTGTCATATGTGAGATTTCTTTTAATAATGCTGGTACCATGCCTTCGATTTACGATAATGACTTCTCATTTACTAGTATAATTGTTTGAATATTTATGTGGATGTCATTATATTCAAATATTATTTTTGAATAAAAATTTATAATAATGAGTATTTTGAGAATTTTCCATGGAAAAGGATAAAATGACTATCTTTTTAAGAAATCGACAGAACCATTTACAAATTAATAATAAAATAAATTCATAAACACATAATTAAAAACATTTGGTATCAAAATATATTTGAGAAGTTAAGGGTTGGTTTTCTATTTTATTTAAAATTTATTTATTTATTTTATATATAATATTGATTTATTTCTATATTATCATGACTTCCTTGTGATCAAACAAGCTTGATTTACTTTTATATATTTGGACTGAATTTTTCTTTTAGTAGAATCAAAGTCTTCCTGTCATATGTGAGATTTCTTTTGATAATGCTGGTACCATGCCTTCGATTTACGATAATGACTTCTCATTTACTAGTATAATTGTTTGAATATTTACGTGGATGTCATTATATTCAAATATTATTTCTGAATAAAAATTTATAACAATGAGTATTTTGAAAATTTTCCATGGAAAAGGATAAAATGACTATCTCTTTAAGAAATCGACAGAATCATTTACAAATTAATAATAAAACAAATTCATAAACACATAATTAAAAAAATTTGGTATCAAAATATATTTGAGAGGTTAAGGGTTGGTTTTCTATTTTATTTAAAATTTATTTATTTATTTTATATATAATATGGATTTATTTCTATGGCTATGTTTGTTACAAGCTTTTTTCTTAGAGTTTAGTGTTTTGATTCAATCAAAACTCTAAAAAAAAAAATATCTTTGTTTGGATCAACAGCTTATAATCTAATATGAGTGTTTTTTAGAGAGTTTTTAAAACGTTCCTGCAAGCAACGTTTAGTGTTTGAGTGAGAGAGTTTCCAAAATTCTTCCCAAATTATCCTCATTAATATTAGTTTTAAATTACTTTCTAAAAAGACAATGACGAAAACAAAAAGAATTTTTTTATTAAATTCAAATTTTAAAACCAAAAATTCGAAAATGGAAAATTAAATAAATCGAAAAAAAATTAATGAAAAAATTAGCAAGAAATATTTTTTATTATTTATTATAATTTTATTTTCAATAAATTAAATATTTATCTTTGATGAAAAAATAAAAAGAAGTTGATTTTATAAATTTATTATTTAATTTTGTTACTTACTGAGAAAAAAAGTTATAATAAAATTTTATTTTAAACATAAAAATAACTATTTTTTTTTATATTATGTCCTTTTACGTTATTTGAACTTCATTAGATAAATAAAATGCTAATTTACCAAACAATATTTATTAAAAACACTAATTAAAAAGCTAAACACTAACCGTTATTAAAAAAAGAGTAAACACTTTAAAAAACTCTAAACGCTTTAAAAACGATAAACGCTTTTAAAAACACTACTCATGCCAAACACAACCTATATTATCATGACTTCCTTGTGATCAAACAAGTTTGACTTACATTTATATATTTAGACTAAATTTTTCTTTTAATAGAATCAAAGTCTTCCTGTCATATGTGAGTTTTCTTTTGATAATGCTGGTACCATGTCTACAATTTACGATAATGACTTCTCATTTACTAGTATAATTGTTTGAATATTTATGTGAATGTCATTGTATTCAAATATTATTTCTGAACAAAAATTTATAATAATAAGTATTTTGAGAATTTTCCATGGAAAAGGATAAAATGACTATCTCTTTAAGAAATCGATAGAATCATTTACAAATTAATAATAAAACAAATTCATAAACAATGTAAGGATGATATTCATTTAATAAATAAAATAAATAAATCCACCTTATATAAAGATATACTTTTCTACTCATTTTCTAAAAAAAAAAAAAGATAAAATGGAGAAAACTCTGATATAGTTTTTCTTTTCGAAAAATTTGGTAAACTTACGGTTATTTTTTTTAAAATTACCCCAATTTATTAATATTATTATTTTTTCAATTATATATATATATATATATATATAAATATTACGTGAAATTTAAGTTCAAAGAAGTTAGAATATTCAAATAATACTTTTCTTATGGTGGATTGACAGGTGTAGGTGTGGGTGGGGGTGGTTTTATAAATTTAGAGAAAAGCACACAACTTCCCTCCATCCAACTCTCAAACACTAAAATGGTAAAGTGTAGTTTGTCTTCGTTGTTTGTTGCGTTACCGTTCTTCTTCATGTTATTCCATTCGAATCTTTCATCTTTATCTGCACCCAAATATTCAATTTGCCGTCCAGACCAAAGTTCTGCCTTACTTGGCTTCAGAAAATCCCTTTCTATCATCAACTTCTCTCTTATACATGATTATTGCATAAGTGATTTTCCTAGTACAGAATCATGGAAGGAGGGAAGTGACTGCTGCTCATGGAAAGGTGTCTCCTGTGACTTTTCTACGGGAAACGTTATTAAGCTTGATCTTACCTGCGGTCATCTTCACGGTGTTCTCTACTCTAACAGCACTCTTTTTCACCTTCACCATCTCCGCGAACTCAACCTCGCTTTAAATGATTTTACTGGTTCCGAAATATCATCTATGTTTGGTCACTTCAACAAATTGACCCATCTTAACCTGTCATACTCAAATTTTGCAGGCTTTGTTCCTTCTGAAATATCCCATCTTTCTAATTTGGTCTCACTTGATCTCTCCTCTTTTATTCCAGCTGAAATTGGCATGTGGTTAAGCTTCCACCAACAAAGTTTCCATAACATCTTCCAAAACCTGACCAAGTTGGAAAGGCTCTCTCTCGAGTGTGCTGACTTGTCAACCATCTCACCTTCCTCCTTGCTTAACCTCTCTTCTTCTACTTTAACTTCTCTCCATCTACCAATTACTGGGTTGCATGGGAAGTTTCCAAAAGCTATTTTGCAATTTCCAAATCTTGAGGAACTCGATTTATCTTGGAATGGACCTTTTACCGGTCGTCTTCCAAAGTCTAACTGGACTTCTTCCATCACACTTTTGTTTCTTGGCAATTGCGGTTTCATTACTTCGATACCTGAAGCAATTTCTAATCTTACCAGGCTCACGTATTTAGACCTGAGCGAAAATCGTCAGTTACCGGCTAATCCTCTCAATCATTACATTCCTTGTAATAGCATTGATGGTAACTTACCATCATGGATATTCAATCTCACCTATCTTTCTTTCTTGGACCTCTCTGGAAGACAATTGAAGGGTCTACTTCCATTTCAGATATGTGGTATGAGGAATATAACCGAGCTTTATTTGTCCGGTAACTCATTCAGTGGCAGAATCCCATCTTGTTTATTTTCTCTACCCTCTTTGATGCGCTTAAAACTCTCAGACAATAAATTAACCGGCCCTATTGAACATTTCAACAAACATAGTCCGCTACAAATTTTTCAGTTTGCAAATAATGATCTTTATGGTTCAGTTCCTAATTTTGTTTTTGAGCTTGTTAATCTTCATTATCTCCAACTTTCTTCAAATAATCTGAGTGGAACCGTTGATCCATATATGTTCTCAAATTTTACATTAGTAGACTTTTCCCATAATCCAAACTTGTCCCTTGATCCACCGACGAGTTCCAAACTCAAATATAAATGGAATCTGGAATATTTTCGTTTTTCTTCCTGTAATTTAACAGTGTTTCCAGAATTTTTGAGAAAATGTGTCAACTTGTGGACAGTTGATCTTTCAAACAATAAGATCAGGAGTCAAATAACTAAAGAAGAATTAGATTCGTGGCCGAGATTGAAGTATTTGAATCTGTCTCACAATCTTTTGACAAGTGTGGCCCAGATCCCATCAAGGGAATTATTATTTCTAGACATGCACTCCAATTTGCTCCAGGGACCACTTGAAATTCCACCACATGCTTCAGAAATGATTTTTTTTTCGGTTGCCCACAACAATCTGACAGGGGAAATCTCTCCAGCGATTTGTAATATGAGGTCACTTAGATATCTCATACTGGGAAACAATAGCTTCAGTGGAAAGATGCCTGGGTGTCTCGGAAATATCAAAACATTGGCGGTGTTGGATTTGAGCATGAACAACTTTCACGGCAACATTCTCATGATGTTTTCAAGTAACATTCATTTGATGACAATCAACCTCAATGGTAACGGATTCGAAGGAGCATTACCAAAATCCTTGGCCACTTACAGCAACTTGGAAGTACTTGATGTTGGTAATAACAAGCTTAACGACACCTTTCCTATTTGGTTGGAGGCTCTTCCGAAGTTACAAGTTCTTGTCCTCAGGTCAAATAGTTTTTATGGAGTCATTGAAGTTTGTCAGACGAGGATTCCTTTTGCAAAACTACGGATCCTGGACGTTGCTCACAACCAATTCAGTGGAATTCTAAGGCCGAACTTGTTTGAGAGTTTCAAAAGCATGATGAGTGAAAATGTCAGAAATCAAAACAAAGTTGAGGGTGCCAAGTACATGGGATCATCAATCTATTTTCAAGATGCCGTGGTTTTGACATGGAAAGGAATTGATCGTCCGTTTGAGCGAATCTTGACAATATTAACTGCTCTTGATTTGTCGAGCAACCAATTTGAGGGTGGAATTCCAGAAGCAGTTGCAGAACTCAATTTGCTAAAGGTTTTGAATTTGTCTCACAATCACTTGGCGGGTCAAATTCCATCATCAATCAGAAATTTGACTGAACTGGAAGCATTAGATCTGTCATCAAACGGGCTCACAGGAAAGGTTCCCATGGAATTAACAAGCTTGACAGCTCTTTCGATTCTGAATCTTTCATCCAACAAACTCAACGGACCTATACCAATGGGACCCCAATTTAATACTTTTGAGAAAGCTTTTTTTATTGGGAATCCAGAATTGTGTGGACCCCCGTTGTCAAGGAAATGTAATGAAGATACAGCATTGCTACCTGTGCATCGTCATGAAGGTGAAGAGAAAGACGATACTTGGAGGTGGTTTTGGAAAATGGTGGCTATGGGTTATGGAAGTGGAGTTGTGATTGGTTTGTCAATTGGATACATGGTGTTCTCAACTGGAAAACCACTTTGGCTTGCGAAGATGTTAGACCAGAACAAGGCAAGAAAGGTGAGAAGAAACCGCTGAATGCACCAAGAAAGCAAATGTGACAAAGCAAGGATAACATTCATTTATCAAAAAAATACATCCATCTTATGTTTGAGTAGACTTTTTAACTTATCAGAGAAATGCATTCTAAATGAATAAATACATCGCAATCCACAAGCTGAATTCAAATACAACATAAGAAAGTTTGTTTGAGCTGCTTCTGCTCTGGTTTATATTCCTTGACCTCTATTCATATTTCTCCCATTCATTTCTGTAATAAGGACTTCTGAAGTAGATATTGAGCTTTTGAACCTTTTTTCTCATCTCCTCATTCAGAATATTACTTTTTACCATATCCATGGTTATTATACCATTCAGGGTAGAATTTGATGAAAACGTTCTGAAAGTCTCCCATGAATATAGAAGTGTTCAAGTAACCATAGAGCTTGCACCTCATAGTCAAACTTAATACCCATCCCTGCCAATTGGTTTACGATACCCTGATAGGTATTCAAGTGATCTATCAACGGAGCACTATCATCATATCGTAGATGCATCATCTGCTTCATCAGAAATAATTTATTATTTTTAATTTTCCGAGCATATAACTCCTCAAGCTTTGTCCATAAGGTTCTAGCATGAGTCTCACCACTGACATGATTTAAAATATTGTTATTAACCCACTGCCTAATAAACTCACATACTTACCTATGTAAAAAAGTCCACAGAGCATCAGTCTTAACATCAAGTTTCTCTAGGGCAAACACAGGTAGGTGAAAATCCTTCGCATATAAGAGATCTTCCATCTTACCTTTCCAAACGTGATAATTAAAACAAAAAAAGTAATCATCCTACTTAAGTTTAGATTATTATCCATACTCATCTTTTGCAATCTCACAACCTAAGATCTAATACCACTTTGTTAGGAAAAACTCTTTGAGTGCAAGAATATATATAACAGACCATTTTTTGGGCTTAGTAGCTTGTGTCATAATTTAGGGGTTTAATTGGAATTTGTCCAGAGTTCTGGTTTAGATTTGCAATTTTCCTGAGTCAAAGGGGTTATGTTACAATTTTCTGGTGTTAGCTGGTTATATGGCATGTTATAAATACTTGTTTAACGTTAGGGTTTCAGTCTTATTTATTAATCACGTAAGCTGAAAGAAAGAGAGGTTTTTTGTGTGAAGATCGGTGTGGTGTTCCACCTTAAGGTTCTGACGTGTTCTTGGTAAGTTTTCCGAACCGTTTCTGTTTCAGTTAGTCTGTCTTATTGAATCTTCCAATTCTGACTTTGGGTAAATGTCCAGGTTCTATTCACCGTCCGGTTTAGAGTATTAGAACTCTCTAATCGTAATCAAGTAATGCTCGGTAAGTTTCCTTCGTTCCATTCCAGGTTCTGTTGAATGGAATCCGTTTTATTCTGATCTTAAGTGGGTTCTATCAAACAGGTTCGGGTGGTCTAAGGATTCTGAGTGTTTTGGATTCTGAATTCGAGATGGTGGTCGGAATCGGTGGTGTGAATCATGGTAAGATGTCTAGGGTTCTGTCACACTTATTCTAATGCACAACAAGAAGCAACTGAGAACTGGTGCTCTGATACCAACAAATGTAACATCCGAACCCCCGCCTCAACGGAAAGGGGACGCGGAATCCGGATGCTACGATGTGGAAGACAAATAACAAATAACAAACCAACAGATAAGCAGATACAGAAAACAGATATACAAATCAAAATCCAAAACTAGAAGACAATACTTATTATCAAAAGTAATCCAAAATAAGTAGTCGAACTACAAGTTCCAAATAAAAGAAAATCACATAAAAATATCTCAAAAGTGCATAATCTGAAAATCAATCGAAAACATAATGTAGCGGGTTCAAATACAAAATAAGTCTTGCAACAATGAAACAGAAATGCAATCCAAATGTGAACAGGATGCCATATGATGCTCGATGCTAGTGATATCCTGCTATCCCACTTGACTGTATGAACTCAGCAATTTCCATTCCCAAAAAGGTTCAAATATACAAAACAAAAATAAAAACAACAAAGGTTTAGACTATCGATGTCTGGTTAGTAAGCCAATGTCAAACAAACACATCCAGATGCGTCTTATTAAACAGAATAGTATGCCACACGCAAATGCAGGTTAGTTATCAACCAAAGGGTACAAACAGAAGCAAACAAGTTGATTATCAAATCAAGTTATCCCAAATAATCCCCTTTAAGTGATCTAGGATAAGGGATTACAGATTATTGCAATTACCGTCTGAAAAAGGCTTTGAAGTTGTCAAAATATTTTCGGAAGAGAGACCGAAACCGAATAGTAGTTTGATAAGCAGACCGACAAGTAATTCAGTCAAAGAGCACTACCAGACTTACCAGATTGTAATTCAGTAGACAGTCCGGTAGGTAACTCGGTCAGAGAGCATCACCAGAGTTACCGAATAATATTTCGGTAAACAGTCCGGTAGATAGCTCGGTCAGAGAGCAATTATACGATTCTAAGGAAAATTTAAGTGACAGTTTGGTTCCGAATCCGGTATGAAGCTCATTCAGAGAGTTTCAAATCTCTCAGACACACCGAATTGTAATTCGATACCTAGCACGGTGAAGAGCTCAGTCAGAGAGGTTGAACAGTCTTCTGAGACCTATACCGAACTACAGTTCGGTAGCTAGTTCGGTACGTAGTTCGTCTAAAGAGTGAATCTAATGATCTCAAGGCTGACCGAATTGTATTTCGGTAACCAGCTTGGTAAGGAGCTCGGCCAGACACCATCCTACGTCAATTGTTTCAATTTTTAGTGACAGTCTGGTACCTAATCTGGTATACAGTCCGGTTACGGACACTTGGCACATTTTTAGCCTAATTCCAATTATATCTTTCACCAATCAAAGTCTAGCTATCCAATTGGGTCTATTCCTAGAACTTACAGCCAGTTAGGAGTCACAATGAACACTACCCAAAGTTAAAACCCAAAGACAATAACTAGCATCAAAAGGATCAAACCAAAACGTGGCAAACATACATAATCAGAAGCAGAACGAATCCACTATCACAGTGTTTAAATTACCAATTTATTTAGGTGTTTAACTTACAAGGCATGTCCTTAGTTTAATAACAAAATCGGGAACAAAAACAGACAGATAGGGTTAAACTCTCAGAGATGGATCAAAGATCCCAGAAATGATGCCTTCGCATCTAGAAATGAGCCAAGCTCAAGAAAAGATGCTGTCGCATCCTGAAAGTGGTTGGCAATCAAGGCCATATACGCTTTCGTGCATCGATGTATACATCTAGTTTTCCCTCACAGCATGCTGGTCTTATCGTATTAACCTTAGGACAGGACTTAGCAGATTACGAAATTTAGATACCAGATTACAAACAGATATGGACACTAATTCACACGTCCAATATGTACAGATAAAATGGAAACAATATACCCAAGCAGTTTATATCAAATGCAGCAGATTAAGCTAATCAATCACAGATGTCAGCTTATATTAATTTAACAAATTTGCAAACAATCAAACAGACAATGACAATCAATAGTGAGGGTGTAAACACGGCTACTAACCTTATTCGCTAATCCAAATCAATCGAGTCTACTCCGGTTGACGATCCTCTACTTGGTCTACACCACATCAAGAATAAATCATAAATCCCCCAAATTGAACAAATTAGGGTTTATATCTGAAGAACGATTAAAATCAATTAAGATTCAATTAAAACCCAAATAGTGAAATTAAACCAAGGGTTTCAAAACCCAAACCATATAAAGCAAAACCCCCAAATCAATTCTTTGAAATCAATCCCAAATCATCAAACCCTAGTTTATGTAAAAATCCCCAATTCTAATAGAAATCAATTTAAAGCAAAAAGAGAAGAGAAGTCATTACCTAGGTGTGAAGAAATCAATACAAGTTCAAATCCCAATAGAACTCTTGAAAGACGTGACTTGAAATTCGTGGACAAAGGTTTTGGTTTGAGAGTGAATGAAGAACACGTGAAATTAAATTTCTTGGTTTTGGTGAGAATGAATTGTAAAAGCAATCTTTTCATATTTATATGGGTGGTAAATATCTCCACCAACCCATAAGTTTCTTATGGTTTTAAAAACAACCCCATTTTAGAAATAATTACAAAATCAACTCGAATATCAAATTGTTTTCAAAACCATCTCAAAAGTCAACTTAGTCAAATAATTTGGTCAAACCGGAAAAGTCAACATTTTAAAAAAATGCCCATTTTACCCTTATAACGAAAATAAATAAAAATTAATAAAAATTTCAAAATGAGCAGACAATTGGCCCCAGATTACGAACGTGACAACTCTACCCCACTTAAGAAATTTCGTTCTCGAAATTACTTGAATCAAACAGATAAGGATACTGACGTCGTATAGTCTCTTCTGGTTCCCACGATGCTTCCTCAACCGCGTGGTTTAGCCAGAGGACCTTGACTAGGGGTACAGTCTTAATCCTCAAAACTTTTACTTCCATAGCCAGAATCTGAACCGGTTCTTCCTCATAACTCAAATCCGGTCGAATCTCAATAGTCTCACGCGTAAGGATATGAGAAGGATCAGAATAATACCTCATTAACATCGATACATGAAAAACATTATGGATCTTCTCCAACTCAAGTGGCAAAGCAAGTCGATAAGCAACTGGACCAATCCTTTCCAAGATCTCATAAGGTCCAATGAATCGTGGTGCCAACTTACCTTTACGACCAAATCGAAGAACTTTCTTCCATGGAGATACATTCAGAAACACCTTATCTCCAACTTGGTATTCAATATTCTTCCTCTTAAGGTCCGTATAGGACTTCTGCCTATCCGATGCTTTCTTAAGCTTCTCCTTAATAAACTTAACTTTCTCCTCAGCCTCCAAAAGCAAATCCGGTCCCACTATCCGAGACTCACTCAACTCAGTCCAACACAACGGAGTATGGCACTTCTGTCCATAAAAAGCCTCATAAGGAGCCATATCGATACTCGCCTGAAAACTGTTATTGTAAGCAAACTCAACTAGAGGCAAGTACTTAATCCAAAAACCACAAAATTCAATCACACAACACCGAAGCATGTCCTCAAAGGTCTGAATTGTTATTTCGGACTGCCCATCAGTTTACGGATGAAAGGCGGTACTGAAATTCAACTTCGTTCCCAAAGCCTCTTGAAATTTTCTTCCAGAATCTGAGGTAAACCTAGGATCCCTGTTAGAAAAGATAGACGATAGAATCCCATGTAACCTCACAATTTCTTTCAGATACAATTCTGCTAATCTCTCTAGAGAATAATCAACCCGGATTGGCAGAAAATGTGCAGACTTGGT
Organism: Cardiospermum halicacabum; assembly: GCA_031304145.1. Taxonomy (NCBI): domain Eukaryota; kingdom Viridiplantae; phylum Streptophyta; class Magnoliopsida; order Sapindales; family Sapindaceae; genus Cardiospermum; species Cardiospermum halicacabum. The sequence goes on along the minus strand of CM062396.1, from coordinate 10,347,870 downwards.
TAAACGATCCACAATTACCCAAATAGCATCAAACTTCTCACGAGTCAATGGCAACCCAACAACAAAGTCCATAGTGACTCGATCCCACTTCCATTCCGGAACTGATATCAGTTGAAGCAAAATAGATGGAAGTTAATGTTCTGCCTTAACCTGCTGATAGACCAAACACTTCCCAACAAAATCAACAATATCCTTCTTCATATCCTTCTGCCTTAAACTGTTATTGTATCCATTGAGCAAAGCTATT